>OX451736.1:1664843414-1665074326 GCA_948472305.1 Vicia faba
TCAAATTTCTTGAGAAGTTGTGATCCAAAATTGACCAAATGGTTCATATGAGTTTAATATGTTGACATGGATAAAAAATTATGAGTTTTGACTATAAATTGACCACAATTGACATTTTCCCCAATATAGTTGATTTTAGGTCAACTGATCAACTGATTGAAAAAATGTGATCCAAAGCCTGAAACTTGACATGAGAAATCTTGGGAGTCCAAAATGATCCATGAAAATCATAGGAAGCATTTAAAGGTCCAGTTTTCCTTATACAAACTCAAACCCTAATTTTGAGTCATCAGTGTTTGGGGAGGTATCTTGAGCTGATCAATTTTGGTGCAGTCTTGAATCAATGAAGATCTTGTGAGAGAATTCTTGAGAAATTGAGAGGGAAACTTTTGGGGTACAATAAATAGTATAATTAGAACTTAATTGCTTTTATACCCCCATTTGCAAAATTTTACCCCCATCCCCTAAATGATGTAATAGCGTAGAACTTTAAATTTCCATAATTTATCGCTTTCAATATAATTGCTAGTAATTAGGGTTTGTATGGAAAGATTTAAAATCAACAAGTAGAAAACCCTAATTCAAAGACAAAAATGCATGAAAAAACAAACAATTTGCACACTTGCACTTCTAGGGTTAACCCACACTTGTTGCCTTAGAATAAAACAGTCATATCCCTCGAACGTGGGATCACTATGCCAAACATAATTTTAGACAGCACACATAAGGAAGCGCTTCTTTTCAAAAGCCCTTCTAAAACTACATTTAAAAAACACGGAATTTTTGTCGTATACCTTAGACAACGCTTTCTAAAAAAGGGCTGCCTAAGGGGGTAAATATGATTTGAGAAAGCGCTGCTAAAAGGGGGTAGGTACTGAAGCGCTGCCTAAAGGGGGTATTTAGACAACGCTTTTTAGAAGTGCTGCCTAAAGGGTGGGCTTAAGCAACGCTTTGTGAAAGCGTTACCTAAAGGGGGGATTAAGCAGCACTTTCTACTACAAGCGCTGGCTAAGAGTGGGATTAAGCAGTGCTTTGTCAAAGCGCTGCCTAAAGTCATGTTATAAAAAAAATAAAACATGCGCCCAACATTTCTATGACAGTAACATTATTATTTTGCCAAAACCCATTTTCACACAACAACACAGTTACAAAGAAAACCCTTTTTCACGAGCTATTTTTGTTTGATTCTTGACAAAATCATTGCATCCTTTCTTCAAGGTTCTCATCCTTCTTCCATTCAAGACCATTTCATTTTCTTCCATTCACAACCAAGGTTCTCTTCTCCTCTAGGTATGATTTTTTATATATTTGATAATGTTGATATATAATGTTGCATTTGGTTTAGTTGATAGTGTTGATTTAGTGTTGATTTAGTGTTGATAATGTTGCATTATATTGTGTTTTGTGTGGCATGTGGTTTTGCATGTAAGGTGTTTGTGAAAATGTCACAATGAGTTTTGCATGTAAGGTGTTTGTGTAAATGTCAAAATGAATATTGCATGTATTTATTGAGAGAAAATATGTACTTATACAATTAATCGAGCTATACATTTTGGTTTGAGAGGTTGTCGTAATAACACTTATAGTGTTGAAATTGAAAGCACTTCACATATAATTGAAAATGAAATTGAAAGAATTCATATAGTTGATGGTGTAAAGTTAATAATATAATTGATTATTTGATGATAATGTAAATTTGAAACGATAATATAAATATTAGTGATAATATAGAATAGAAACGATAATATATATGTTAAAAATATTGTTTAATATATGTTAAATATATATGTTTAATATTGTTTTATTAGTAAAATATATGTTAAAAAGAATAATAGTGATTATTTAATGGTGTATACATATATGTTTAATGTTGTATAAATATTCTAATGAAATTCTTAATCTATAGATTTTTTTATTATAATGAAATTAATTGATCATTTATATATGTTACTTGTGAAGAGTAGAGTTTCTGAGCCTTTCCAAGAATATTACACTGTGTGGTTTCAGAAGTTGCTGATTTCTCTACAAGTATTTAGTTGTTCTTTTAATTTGCTATAGTTGCCTGAATAATTATAGTATTTTGATTTTCGATGAATATGCCTAATTGGTATTAAGCTTTTTAGTCTCTGTCCTTTTTTTTAAGTATTGTTTTTGTTTAGGCTACTTAGTAGTAAAACCATGGATAAAAAATGGATGTCTTCCAATCAATTGTCAAAAGAGTACGAGAATGGGGTATTAGAATCCGTTAAGTTTGTTGTTGAACATGTCGAAAAACCTAGTTGAATGAAATGTCCTTGCTTGGGTTGTTTTTATGGGGTTCGGGTTGACGCAGTTGGATTGGAATCACATTTACTGAGGAATGGACTTAATCGAAGTTATACATGTTAGATATTTCATGGTGAGAAAAGTAACGAGAATGTTGAACTGGGGGATAGTACGACATATGCTTCAGACGACAATGGAAGAGATACATACGATTGTGATCTTGTCGAAGATATTGAAGAAGCACTTGAAGAAGATCTTCAGGATTGTCCCAAAATATTTGAGAGGTTGGTAAGCGATGCAGAGAAACCATTGTATAAAGGTTGCACTAAATTCACAAGACTGTCTGCAGTATTAAAGTTGTACAACTTAAAGGCGGGAAACAAATGGTCGGATAAAAGTTTCAGAGTTATTAGTCCCTATGAAATATATGCTTCTGGAGGATAATGTTCTTCCTGATCGAACATATGCGGCCAAAAAATGTTGTGCTCTATTGACATGAGTTATGATAAGATACATGATTGTCCAGATGATTGCATTTTGTTTCGAAACGAATATGCATCGTTAAATGAGTTTCCTAAATGCGGTTTATCTTGATATAAGGAAAAATTGTCTCTATAAAAAGTCTTATGGTATTTTCCTAAAATGTGATTATGATGATTTATAACCTACCTCTATGGCTATGTATGAAGCCCAAGTACATGATGTTATCTATGTTAATTTTTGGACCTAAACAACCATGAAATGACATAGACGTATACTTGACACCGTTAATCGAAGATTTAAAGATTTTGTGGGAGAACAGTGTGGAGGTTTATGATGGATATAGGAAAGAAAGTTTCAATTTGATGGCGATGTTGTTTGGTACAATTAATGATTTTCCGGCATACGGAAATCTATCAGGGTATAACATTAAAGGTAAAAAAGCATGTCCTATTTATGAAGAACACACAAATTGGAAGCAATTGGAATTTTGTCAAAATAATGTATTTCTCGATCATCATAGATTCTTAAATTCTAATCATCACTACCATGGGTAGAGAAAGGCATTCAATGGAAATCGAAAACATGATAGAGCTCCACCTATGTTGACAAGTGACCATGTTTTTGAGAAGGTGAAAGATATGGGTACTCAGTTTGGCAAGCCTTTTGCAAATACGCTTGTCAAAGGTGGGTGGAAGAAGAGGTCAATTTTGTTTTGAATTTCCATATTATAAGTCATTGTATGTAAGACATTTTCTTGATGTTATGTGTGATATGGTGGGAGAACTGACTTGGGATGTTTTGCGTTTTATCGCAAATGTTGCAGTTAGCAAGAGTCTCCACCGACTTTTCTTTTATCCAAAAGGAAAGGCTGAAAAGAACAGGAAAGACCTTTGAGTTTTTTTTTAGTTCGGGGGGTAGATTATGAAAAGGAAATGTATTAGCACCCTTTTCATCCATAGTTATCTATGGGCTCTTAGTTGCTTGCTAGATCACTTTCTTTTGTTTGAAAATGTGCTTTGTGTGGTTTTTGAAAGTATTTTGAAAAGGCGCCTTCGTTTAGGCAAAATTTGTAATAGTTCTCGTTCATAAGAACGTATACAAAGTGTTAGGCTTTTGAAAATATTTCATGTTTGGAAAATATTTTGAAAGTGTTTTTGAAAGTGTTAGGTGTTTGTTTTGAAAATAAGCAAGGATGTTTGATTTGAAAATGAGCAAGCAACTAGGAACAATCTAGCTACTCAAAAGTCTTTATTCATTTCTTCCTTTCCTTTGATATTGCCATCTTACCATTGATTGGTAAGAAGCCTTATCTTTGGATATAAAGGGACGGGTGTGGGTCTTCGTATAGTCATGATAGCGATGTTATGAGATATCTTAGCAATTCTCTTTGAGGGACTAAGATCATTTTGAAAGGCAACATTGATAGCGTCATCGAGGGACTATGATCTTGTATTTTTGATTGCTTTTCTTTCTAAGACATCCCACATGCATAACATGGCCATTTTTGTAAGGAAACAAAGTGGAATTATCCTAAGGGTGCAAGTGTGCAAATGTGTTTGATTTACATGCATTGTTTATCTTGAATTAGGGTTTGCTAACTTGTTGATTTTATCTTTCTATACAAACCCTAATTTACGAGCATTTATATATAAAGCAATAAATTATGGAAAAATAAAAATACTAAGCTATTACATCATTAGGGGAGGGGGTATACAAATTTACAAATGGGGATTTTGCAAGAAAATTAAATCTAATTAACTATTACAACCATATTGAATAAATATACACTATTGAAGATAAAAATGCAAGAATGCAAAATGGAAAAAGAAATGATTTTTTATTTTATTTTTTAAGGGTTTTAATCTTGACCTAATCAAGAAAATAGTTAATTAGAATCGGCTAAAACCTAAATTAATTAACAAATATAATAAGTCAAAAATGATTTTTTAGGGTTTTTTTATGAAAAGGTTTTAAATAATAAAAATAATAGGAAAATTAATTAATTAAAATAAACCTAAGTTCTAAATTAATTTTAATTAAAAAAATTAAAATAATGTAGTAATTAATCCTAAGCCTAAATATTAATTCATAAAAAAAAGATATTAATTTGTTAAAAGAAAATGTTTTTGTTCTCTTTAATTTTTTATAAAAAAAAATATGAGTGTAAAAATAATAAAATAAATATTTTTGGATTTTTCTAATAATAAAAATATAACATTAGTAATAAAAATAATAACAAGAAAATATGAAAGTAAAATAAACTAAAATAAAAATGAAATAAAAAAATAAATGGGCCAGGGGGTGCTGAACCTAGTCAGGAGTTAGTAAAAGGAAAAAGATAACCAGGCCCAAGTTGGAGGCCCAACGCTGCAAAAAAAAAAAAACCAAAGAAGGAGGAAAATATGAAAAAAAAACAAGCAAAAGAGTACCACTAGGGCTCGAACCTAGGTCCCTCTGGCTACAGGCGCGCGCTTTAACTACTGGGGTGGTGATACATCCGTTAACTTGTACATAATAATAAATACATAACACAAAATTTGCCCTGACTGTACTTCATCTTCAACCTCTAGCCAAAGGATTTCAAACTTGCTCATTCCTCAACCATTTTCAAAAATGTAAACATGAAACTTGTGCATTTTTTCACCACGAATCCATCCATGTAACTAATTTAAGCTAACATTCAAAGATAAGGATGAATTTATGAAAGTACCAAATTCTGAACTAAGCGTTTCAGCAAGTTCAAACTCAAAATTCTCCATGCTTAAGCAACATAAATGAAATGTATGGACATGTATAGTTTTAGGGTAATGATATTTACATTCTATCTTCACAAATACAATCCTAACAATGCCTAAATAATGAGATAGAAGTTCAAGAAAAATACCTCAAAAACTAAAATCGTGAAATGAGTTTGGGCTTGTTTCAAGTGATGGTGATGATCAGGTTAGCTTCCTTGGACCTCTAGGAAGCTAATGCAATGGCTGGCTTGAACTGGAGGTTGCTGGAATGGTCTGGAGAAGTCCAACTGTGATGCTTTGTTTTTAAACTTGGAAGTGGGTGAAGATGGTGTTAGACTCGTGTAACAAGGACAAGGATGGCTTAGGTATGATGTTTGGAAGCTTTTGGAAGCAAAAGGCCAAGAAACGCACAAGTAGTTTTTGATTTTGGGATTTCTGGCCAGAATATGCAATAATGGAGGTCTGAGATGCAAATCTGACTTTGGGAAAGTTTTAGAGCTTGTGTATTCGTGGGTTAGCTTGCAAATAACTTGTGCATATGTATGGAAAAGATTGTAGCACTTGGGAGAGTGAGAAGCACAAGATATAAACTTATGGCTATGTTGCTTGATTTTGAAGAAAAGTGGAAATATGGTTTCAAGACAAAGTACAAGCATAGCCTGAGTTGTTTTGAGGCTTTAGATAAGTTTCTTCTAGCTTTTAGTTTGTGTGTGATCAGAAGAAAACAAGTGCAAAGCTTAAGAATTGACTTTGTGCAAAAAAACCACTTTTCCAATATGGCAATGTTGCCTTTCTCCCTAAAATGGTATTAAGCATGGGCAATGCATTGAATGCTTAGATTAAAGCTTCTAACAGATGTGAAAACATTTAATTATGGAGTTCCAAACAAGTTTGAGGCCTGCAAAGCAAAGTTTATGCAGCCTAGGCTTGGATTTGAATTCTTGTTCCTCATGGAAATGACCTATAATTCAAGAATGAAATGCCAACTTCATGCCTTCGAATCTCCTTACTCAAACATGATCTCAATGAGTTTTTGGACATTTTGGAAACCTTGTAACATCCTATAAAACCTCTATGTTTATCAATTTTGAAAATTCCCCTTGGAACTATGTGAAAAATTGCCATGAAGTTAGGTCAAAATCCTGCCTAAACTAGGGCAAAATTTCACTAAGTTTCCAAGTTTCATGAACATGTATCACAAAATCATAACTTGAAATCCATGCATTTCTAGGAGAAGTTATGTTCTACAATGTTTTAGATCTAATTGAGATCTACAACTTTAATGTTTAAAGTTTCCTTTGAATCATCTTGCATCATGGTGAAAAATTTGCTCAAAGTTGTGAAAAAATATGAAATTTCCAACACTTAAAAAAATTTCTAAGTTTAGAAATTTTGACTTTTCAAAATGAAATCTTGACTTTTTGATTTATTGATGAATAAGTTTCATATTTTGACATATTTTGATGAATTGTGATCTTTGATACTTGATTTTGACCAAAAAGTCAAAGTTTGACTTTTCAGTGTACAACTAATTTTTGATCAATTGACTGACAATTCATCTGTCAACCAATTGAACTTGAGGAATGTTTTGAGCCATGTCATTAGGTAAAAATTATGCATTTGAGTCTTTGATATCATAACTTAAACCAATCAATCATTTTCTAGGTAAAAAAAAAAATCAGAAATTGCCCTTTCTCAGTCAAAACCCTAATTTTGACCATTTTGCCCTTTTGATGATCTGATCAAATTTCTTGAGAAATTATGGTCAAAACTTGATCAAATTCCATATATGAGTTCATAATATTTATATGGATCAAAAATTATAAAGTTTGACTGTAAATTGGCCACAGTTGACTTTTTCCCCAATACAACTGATTTTTAGGTCAACTGATCAATTGACTGAGCAAAAATGTGATCCAAGACTCGAAACTTGACATGAGCAATCTTGAGAGTCCAAAATGATCCATGAAAGTCATATTGGGCCTTAAAAGTTCAATTATCCTTGTGCAATCTCAAACCCTAATTTTTAGTCATCAATGCTTAAGGAAGTGTCTTGAGCTGATCAACCTCAGTGCAGTCTTGAACCAAAGGAGATCTTGTGAGAAATTAATTGATAAATGAGAGGGAAAATTTTGGGTTACAACATTATGCATATCGAAAAAAAATGTATCTGAAAGTGTTATTGGTACGTTACTCAATATACAAGGAAATTATAAGGATGGCCTTAAAGCAAGAAAGGACTTGATATCGAGCAATGTGTAAGTATATCAATATTTCTTTAATTAAATATCGAGCTCATTAAAATAAAGAAATTATGAGTTTCATCACCACTAATTTATTTCTCTATGCATATGAGTTTCAGGAGAGTCTATCTCAATCTTTAACTCAAGCTGAAGACCATGATTGTAGGAGCATACTTAGTTGGGTATTAAATGTTCCTGAGTATACCCGTCATGTGAGGGGTAAGGGATTCAGAGTGACTCAAACATCTTTGGGTAACCATCAAAATAGGAAAGGTCATAGCAATAAAGAAGTGATGGAAGAGTTATAAAAATTAAAAGCTAAAGTTCGTGAGCTGGAAAAGGACAAAGAAAAATACATGTCAGAAAGGAAAGGTCCGGGGTTCAAGGATACTAGTGACAAAGATAGTATCAATTGTGATTTCCAACAGAAAATTCCTGAGGTAATATATATTATTATGAATTAGCAAAATTTTTTAATTGACATATATACACATTAACAATTTCATATTTATTATTGGTTTAGGGCATTTCACCTTGTCAGCTATATTTATCGTCACCGACTTATCGCATGGTTGGCAAGAGAAAAGTGCATAACACCTTAGGAGAAGTACTTCACCATAAACCGCTCCCTGATGGATTTATGAAACTATCAATTGATACTGCTTTAGAGAGGGATGCACCATTACCTTTGCCTGACGATATTTCAGATGCAACATTGATAGGAGAGGCAATAGGATCGTATGTTGCATGGCCGTTAAACCTTATTTGCATAGATGAGGAGGTATGCTTTAAACCATTATGAACCTTTGAGTATTCAAATTTTTTACAACCATTTAATGTACATTTTTTTCATGGTAATGTTAGACTCCCACAAAATCCAAATCAAAAGATAAGTGGATTAAGAAGCAAACCGAGTCAGTTGCATCAAAAAAAGAGGTATAACACAACTATATGATATTTATGCATAGAATGATCTTATAACACAATTATATGATATTTATGCATAAAATGATCTTATACTTCACCTAACTAATTAAATTATATTTAGATGCATGCTAAAGAGATTGAGCAAGTAAGTAAGGGTAAGAAGACCGCGACTAGCAAAAAACCTACTTCTTAGTATAGGTCGTGCCTTCAGACATATATATGAATAACATATATTCCAATTGGTGGTACTCGTCTTATACCTATGAAGGAAGACATTTTTGGTTATGAATACATGGAAGCAATTGGTAGAGAAGATATTGATCAAGTTTTATAACATTCTACTTTAGGTCTCGGTGTTATCGATACATACATCAGGTATACTCCGATCAACTTTGTTTAATTAAATGAACAATTTATTTACTCATTTTAATGAATATAGTCTAATTTTAATGATGTTTTTATTTAAGGTTTTTGTATGACAAAGTGATGCGCCCGCGTGGATTGGAAGAAAGATTCACTTTCTTAGCTCCCAACACCGTCAACGCATGGTTAATTGTAACAAAACTAGATGATGTCATATCATATGTACTTGGTTTATTTATGGTCAGCAAAGATACATAAAAGTTCTTCTTTTTACCATATAATACTGGCAACGGGTTAGATTTTCATCCTAACTTCATATATTATAATTTTTCGATTTTTGACGTTGTGTAGAAACTTTCCATCAAACATTTGTTTAATTTTATAGTGGACATTGGTTGTTGCTTGTGATTAATCCTGTTAGAGAGATTGTATACTATCTGGATTCGTTATACAATGATTGGACAACATACCCAGATTTGAAGAAGACGATTGATACGTAAGTGAGATTATTCTAAATATTTGTGTGTATATTTATTTATCTATGTGAAATTGTTCTAAATAGTCATTTATATTTTATTATAGTGTTCTAGAAGCTTTTCGATCACAAAGAGGTATTCAAGTACCAAAGAGTAGAGCCAACAACATTACGTGGATCAGAGTACAAGTATATTTTCACAATTTTGATTATATTAGTGATGATACTTGATAAAACAAGTTAAGGGGTATATCCTGATATATATCTGTATTTTCTTTCCACGTGTAGTGTCCTCGTAACCGAAATGCTGTAGATTGCAGTTATTTCATGTTGAGGTTTATGAAAGAAACGCTTCTTTTGGACTGAATAGAGATTCCATCCACGGTATGAATTTCTAACTTAGGAATTATTTTAATATTTCTCATAAAATGGCAAAGTGTTTTAACTAAATCACATACTATGTTATTTTACTATGTAGTACTTTGACGAATTCAATTGTGCTCATTACTCAAAAGATCAATTGGATGAACTTGTGGAGGAATGGTGTCAATTCATTATGGAGTTGAGAATTTTATAAGGTATATTATCTTTCTTTCATTGATGAGAATTTTGAGTACAACTTTTGAGTTTTAAGTATAAATTGGAATAAAGTTTTATTTTATCATGGTATGAATTTTGATCATTTGGTTTTGTTTCAGGTTATATGTGAAGATGTAGAAGATAGAGCTAACAAGTTCTTTGTTGTTGCTTTTTAGAAATTCTCGAAGATAGTAATATGTAGATTAAAGATCAATTTAGAATTTTTAGAATTTTCAAGTTGTATCATCAATTTTCAAGTTGTTGTTGTATATATCATCATATATATATATATATATATGTGTGTGTGTGTGTGTGTGTGTGTGTGTGTGTGTGTGTGTGTGTATGTGTGTGTGTGTGTGTGTGTGTGTGTGTGTGTGTGTGTGTGCGTGTGTGTATTTTTCGTATATGCAAATTTGATGCATATATATTGGATTGAAGCTACCAAATCTGGTGGAAAATATGGTGAAAACCTGGTGCAAAATGTGGTGAAAAATTGGTGCAAAATATGGTGAAAATCTGGTCAAAATATATATTGTATAAATCAGGCAGCGATTTTTTTAAGTTTTATATATAAAACATTTTGTGGACATTAGACAACACTTCAAATAAAAAGTGCTGCTTAAAGTAGGGAATAGAAAATGCTTTGAAGGAAAAACATTGTCTAAAGCGTTGCCAAAAGTGCTGTCTAAAGTGAAAGCGCTGCCTAAAGGGGGGCTTTAGATAGCACTTTTAAAGCGCTGTCTAAAGTACTGCCTAAAAGATAACCAAAAGTGTTATCTAAAGTGAAAGTGCTGCCTAAAGGGGGGCTTTAGACAACGCTTTTATAGACAAAGCGTTGACTAAAGAGATGCCTAAAAGATAACTAAAAGCCCTGTCTAAAGTAAAGCGATGCCTAAAGGGGTGTGTGATACGGTGGGAGAACTGACTTGAGGGTTTTGCGTTTTATCGCAAATGTTGCGGTTAGCAAGATTCGCCACCGACTTTTCTTTTATCCAAAAGGAAAGGTGAAAAAGCACAGGAAAGACCTTTGAGATGTTTTCTTCAGTTCGGGGGGTAGATTATGAAAAGGGAAGGTATTAGCAGCCTTTTCATCCATGGTTTTCCATGGGCTCTTAGTTACTTGTTTAGATCACTTGCTTTTGTTGTTTGAAATTGTGTTTGGTGTGGTTTTGAAAGTATTTTATAAAAGAGGCCATTTATTTAGGCAACCTTTGTAATGATTCTCGTTCGTAAGAATGTATACAAAGATGTTTGTCTTTTGAAAATGTTTTCAATGTTTGTAAGATGTTTTGAAATGTGTGAATTTGTTTTGAAGATAGCAAGGATTGTTGTTTGAAATAGAGCAAGTAACTAGAAGTAATCTACCTACTCAAATGTCTTTCTTGTGCATTTTCTATTCCTTTGACATTGCTGTCTTACCATTGATTTGGTAAGCAACCCTATCTTTGGATGTAAACGGGACAGGCGTGGGTCATCGTATAACCATGATTAGCAATGTTTGCAAAGTATCTTAGCATTTTGAGGGACCCAGATCATTTTGTAAGGCAACTTTTGAATAGCGTCATCGAGGGACTATGATCTTATATTTGTTTTGTTTTGCCAAGATACTTCGCATGCGTAATATGGCCATTTTTGTTTTAGGAAACCAAGTGGAGTAACCCTAAGGATGCTTATGTGCAAGTGTATCACTTTCATGCTTTGATTTTGTCTTGTATTTAGGGTTTTCTATTTTGCTTTGTTTTGATCTTGTCATACAAACCCTAATTACTAATTATGGCATATAAAGCGATAAATTGCGTAATGTAAATATTTCTAAGCTATTACAACAATTTATGGCAGGGGAATACAAATTTGAATGGGGATTTGCAAAAATATAAACCTAAATAAAAATGCAAAAGAAGTTTTCATCTAAACCTAAAAATATAAGGAAAAGGAATTAATTTTTAAAAGGGGTTTAACCCTAATTATTTTTTAAAAGGAAATAAAGTTTTTATATGTATTATTTTATGTATTAAATAAAAAAATAAATGTTTATAGGTATGAAATAAAAAAAATAAATCAAACTAAACATGTTTTAATTATATTTACAAGTTTATTAAGAAAATAAATGATAACTTATTAAAATAAAATATATTTTTATATGAGAAATAAACTAAAAATAAAATCAAGGTGCAATATTATTAATTTATATTTTTTGGGATTTTTATGTATCAAAGAAATTATTTAATATATTAAAAATGAAAATAAAAACAAATAAAATAAAAATATAAAAAGGGTTAGCAGGGGGTGATGTAGCAGATTGGTAGTAAGGTTAGCAAAAAAAATCCTGGCCCAAAAGACCAAGCCCAACCTGCAAAAATAGCAAAATACAAAAGGGAAAAAATGTGAAAAAATACAAAAGTAGCGCCCAGGTTCAAACCCAGGACATGGGTCTCACCAGCGCGCTACTTTGCCACTAGGGTGGCTAT
This sequence comes from Vicia faba, assembly GCA_948472305.1. Classification (NCBI taxonomy): domain Eukaryota; kingdom Viridiplantae; phylum Streptophyta; class Magnoliopsida; order Fabales; family Fabaceae; genus Vicia; species Vicia faba. The sequence goes on from OX451736.1 coordinate 1,664,855,956, forward strand.
ACATCCATTGTCTTATGGAAAGAAAAAATAATATAACCCAAAACATGTCCTTGCCCTGTACTTCATCTTCTTCCTCAAGCTTGGCCAGACATCCTGTAACTCTCTCATACTTCCATGAAAATGAAAACTCATAACATGAAAGTTGTAGTACTTGAACTCACGATTCCAACCATATAAGTTATGTGAACTATTAATCAAAGATCAAAGAGAATTTTAACAACCCTAAATTTTAACCTAATATTTTCAGAAATTTCAAGTTCAAAATTCTCTCAACTCAAGTAAAATCAATGCAAGATAAAGATATGTACAATTTCGTTATGAAGAGGACTACATTTTTTATTCATAAATCATGGCCTATGTTTTCCTGTACAAGGAGATAGAGTTTGATATTTTACCACCTTCAGTTGGAATCATGGATGAAACTGGGATAAGTTTAATGGAGGCCTGATGCTTGCTTGAGCTTCCTTGAACTTCCCTGAATGTATTCCAACCCTTGCCTTGCTCTGAAAGTATCTGAAACTCCTTGGCCAAGTCAAACTGCAAGCTCTGAAATCAACAATGGAAGATGATGGAAAAGTGATTACAGAACAGGGATAAAGGTCTGGATTGGTTTGATATATAGTATGTAAGATGTTTGAATGATCAAAACTTAAAACACACAAGCCAAATGGAAGATGGGTATGCTTATGCAAAAACTATAGGTTTGGACAAATTTTTGGTGTTTTGCTGGTTGGGAGTGTTTCAGGCCTTTTCTAATCGTTCCTTGTGTTGCATAATGTTTGTATATTAGTATAAGATCAGTTTCCTATCTTCCCTTCAACAGATGTGCCAGTTCTAGCCTTTTGGCCACCTTTCTTGCTTTTGAAGCAAAGTGAAGGGACAAGGCTTGCCATGCTTGTACCTGCTCTCTTAGTGTTGGTATCAGCTTGTACAATTTGCTTTAGACCTGTGGAACTTGTATGTACAATGGAGACAGGTCCAATGCTCAAGAATTGGAAAGTGGTAAAAGTTGTGCTTTTCCAAAATGGCAATGGTTACTTTATGCCATTTATGGAATTGCAAGTTGGATAATGGTTCTAAGGCATGGATCAAAGCTTTGTCAACTTAGTAAGAATTTAATTAAGGAGTGAGGAACAAGTTTGGGACCTGTAAAGCATGGACTAGCCAGCATAGGTAATGATTGCAACTTTGTTCTTCATGAAATGGTTTGGACAAAAAGTGAGAAATTGCCAACTTCATCTCTTCGATTCTCCCTACTCAAAAATGATCTTGAGGATTTCTTGGACATTTTGGAAATCTTACAATGTGCTTTATAACTCATATTTGAAATGAATTTTGAGATACCTCTTAGAACTAGGTGAAAAATTGCCATGAAGTTGGGTCCAAAACCTGCCTAAATTAGGGCAAAATTTCACTAAGTTATTTAGTTCATGACCATGTATTCATAAATTTATATCTTGAGATCCAAGAATCTTTAGGGAAAAGTGTGTGAAGCAAAGTTGTAGATTTCATGGAGGTCTACAACTTTCATATTGAGAACTTTCCTTGAATCATTATGCATCATGGTGAAAAAGGGGCCTAAAGTTGAGAAAAAATAAGAAAATTTTCTATACTTAGAAAATTTCTAAGTTAGGAAAATTTTCAAATTCAAACCCTAATCTTCAAACTTGGATTTCTTGATGAACAAGTTTCACATTTTGACATGTTTTGATGAATTATGACCCTTGGCACTTTATTTTGACCAAAAAGTCAAAGTTTGACTTTTCAGTGTACAATTGACTTTTGATTAGTTGACTGCAAACTTCATCTGTCAACCCAATGAATTTGAGATGTTTTGAGCCATGTAATTAGGTTAAGATGATGCAATTGAATCCTTGAAATCATGCTTAAACTCAATTGGTCATTTTCTAGGTAAAAAACCAGAAATTGCCCTTCCTCAATCAAAACCCTAATTTTTGACCATTTTGCCCTTTTGGTGATTTGATCAAATTTCTTGAGGAATTGTGATTCAAACTTGACCAAATGATAAATATAAGTTTAAAATGTTGATGTGGATAAAAAATTATGAAGTTTGACTGTAAATTGGCCATGGTTAACTTTTTCCCCAATACGGCTGATTTTTAGGTCAACTGTCCAATTGACTGATAAAAAATATGGTTCAAGGCTTGAAACTTGTCATGAGTGATATTAAGGATCCATAATGATGTTTGAAAGTCATATGAAGCATTGATAGTCCAAAAATCCTTGTGCAAACTCAAACCCTAATTTTGGGTTATCAGTGCAATATGAGATGTCTTGAGCTAACTAACCCTAATCCAGTCTTGAGTCAAAGGAATCTTGTGAGAAAAGTCTTGATAAATGAGAGGGAAAATTTTGGGGTACAACAGCTGCCCCTGTTCAATCTTCTTAGACTTGAAGAGTTAGATTGGTGAGCTTTGCCATTCGTGACTCGAAGGTGAAAGATGATCGGACACTAAAGTGCCCATAAATTTGCACTCGGCGATGTGCAGTTGAGGGAATGGGCTTAAAGATGCCATTTGGAGAAGTGATAGAATCTTGTTGGAGATGGGCTTGTAGATTCCATCCAAGAATGTTTGTTGAATTGTAAGTTGTAAGCTGAAAGAATGAGTATCAGAATGGTGTCTGCGTCTGGACGTATCTGAGCTGTATCTGAACTTGAAATCTAAATGAGTATCAGAATGGCAGCCGTATTTGGAGCGTATCTGAACTATATCTGAATGAGTATCAGAACGGCATCCATGTCTAGAGCGTATCTGAACTGTATCTGAAAGCTGAATCTGAATGAGTATCAGAATGGCATCCGTGTTTGGAGCGTATCTAAATTGTATCTGAAAGCTGAATCTGAATGAGTATCAGAATGGCATCCGTGTCTGGAGCATATCTATACCGCATCTAAACTTGAAATCTGAATGAGTAACAGAATGGCATCCGTGTCTGGAGTGTATCTATACTATATCATGATTGCATATTGTTAATGGTAGCTGTTAATCTTATCCTGAAAAGGGCAAAATGTTAGCTGGAACACAAAATTACGTTGCATGAAATATATGATGCAATATATGTGTTTTATCAATGTTTATGATATATGGATGTAACGTAGGTGCATGTAAGTTGATTTTTTGTATTGCTGTCTGATTGAGGAAAATAAATTCCTGAACATTGCTGAGGATATGTGGATTCTTCATGTCTTGAAGTTGAAGTACTGACAAAAATTCTATTGTGAGAGCAATGCCGTATACTTCTTGAGGAATCTGTTTGGGGAATCAAGAGAATTCTGATGACTTCTACTGGGGATTACTAATTGGAGTCTTTGTTCCGTTGGGGAGTATCAGAAGTCAGCTGTTATCCGGTTGGATTTCAGGCTTCAAAACAACTTGCTGGGGAATTTGGAGAAACTGGACGGTTTCCACCGGGGATTAATAGTTTGAAGTTTTAGTTCCATTGAGGATCTAAATGACGTACTGTGGGGATTGCTCATGGAATAGCCTAAAGACGTTTTCCTATTCTTTCAATCTGTCAGTAATCGTCTTCTTTCATTTTGTTTATTTGTAAACAGTAATTATGTTCAAATGCATATGTTCATTAATGAATCATTGGATGTTTTTGCAAATAAAACACAAGTGTAAAGAAAAAGGACAAATAGTTTTCTGTACTTTAAAGAGATATCTTTGTATTTACTTTGAATAATTATTTTGTACAAAGGAGACATACATCCTAGTAAGAGGATGGTGCCATAAAAGTAAGAAAAAATTTATACAAAGAAAGACAGCTATGTGTGATAATCCAATGGGGTTCCCATTCTGCTATAGTCTTCGTGTCTCTGAATATTCTGTCTATTTGTTGCCTCATCCGAAGATGATTGAATTGATCGGAAACTCCGAGTTTGTCAGTGAAGAGATTGTCCTCAAAGTGATCCGAAGGGACATATTCATACGCTTGAATTCCCTAACTTTTTCCTGGACCGCCCTTTCGGGTTTTCAGTCCACCGGAAAACCCTTTTTTGCCCAAGTCGCCCTTTTGGGTTTTCAACTTGCCGGGTGTACAGATTTTTATATTTTATTCCTAATTTTTGCCCGAACCTTTTGGTTCGCCGGGATGCCCTTTTTTTGCCTAGGTGTGTCAACCTAGCGGGTCTCTTATGCGTAGTATTTTTTGACTATGTTCGCGTTCGCAGGGTGTGGCAAGTCATCGCCGTCCATGGTGGTTAAGATCATTGCCCCACCGGAGAAGATGCTCTTGATTACAAATGGTCCTTCGTATGTAGGAGTCCATTTGCCCCTGAGATCACTTTGTGGTAAGATAATGCGTTTGATCACTAGATCTCCAACTTGATATACCTGGCGTCTAACTTTCTTGTTGAAAGCCTTGATCATTCGTTTTTGATACATCTGACCATGGAAAACAACAGTAAGTCTCTTTTCATCAATTAAGTTTAGTTGATCAAGTCGAGTTTGGATCCAATCGCCCTCATTCATACCTGCATCCTTCATAATTCTCAAAGAGGGGATCTGAACCTCAATAGGCAAGACAACCTCCATGCCATAAACCAAAGAATAGGGTGTTGCCCCAGTTGACGTGCGAGCCGTGGTACGATACCCGTGGAGAGAAAATGGTAGCATCTCATGCCAGTCCTTGTAGGTGACTATCATTTTCTGTATGATCTTTTTAATATTTTTATTTGCAGCTTCAACGGCACCATTCATCTTTGGCCGATAGGGGGATGAATTGTGATGTTGAATCTTGAACTGCTCGCACAAGGCGGTTATCATAGTATTGTTAAGGTTTGTACCATTATTAGTGATGATCCTTTCTGGGATATCGTACCGGCAAATGAGATTCTGCTTGATGGAGCGGGCAACAACATTCTTAGTAACGGATGCGAAGGAAGTTGCTTCGACCCATTTTGTAAAATAATCAATGGCCACTAGAATGAAGCGGTGTCTATTAGAGGTCATAGGCTTGATCTCCCCAATCACATTGATTCCCCACATAGCAAAGGGCCAAGGAGTCGTTAAGACATTTAGAGGAACCAGAGGTACGTGCACCTTGTCCGTATAGGTTTGACACTTATGACAGGTCTGAGAGTGTCGATAGCAGTCTGCTTCCATGGTAGACCAATAATAGCCTGCCCGTAGGATTTTCTTTGCCATCGTATACCCACTGGAGTGAGTGCCAAAGGTACCTTCATGTAATTCAGCCATGATCTTTTCAGCCTCAATCTTATCCACACACCGAAGCAGAATGGAGTCATGATTGCATTTGTATAGGATGCCATTACTCAGGAAGAATTTAGCAGAGAATCTCCTTAAGAACTTTTTATCATTGATTGAAGCTCTTTTTGGATATTCCTGAGCCTCGAGATACCTCTTGACTTCATGAAACCAAAGCTGGTCAACTACTTCTTCAGTATTAATCTCGTGACAATGTGCTGGTTCATCCATTTGTTCAATGGTGATATGGGGAGCCTCGTTATCCCAATTAAGTTTAAACATAGATGACATTGTGGCTAGAGCATCTGCTAGCTGATTTTCTTCTCGCGGGAAATGCTTGAAGGTGATCTGCTCAAAATGTGGTAGCAATGTCAAGACATGTTCTTTGTAAGGGATAAGGTTTGGGTGCTTGGTGTCCCATTCTCCTTTAATCTGACTGATGACCAAAGCTGAATCTCCAAACACATCTAAATATTTGATTCCCAAGTCTATGGAAGCCTTGAGACCAAAGATGCATGCTTCGTATTCCGCCATGTTGTTTGTACAGTTGAAGCAAAGTCTGGCAGTAAAGGGAGTATGACACCCTTCCGGAGATATTAGTACAGCGCCGATACCATTACCAAGTGCATTGGATGCCCCATCAAAGAACAGGGTCCATCAGGATCCTTGTTCAGGTCCATCATATGGTCTGATTTCTTTACAGTTGTCTAATGTCATGATGTCTTCATCCGGGAATTCAAACTTCATGGACTGATAATCTTCTACAGCTTGATGAGCAGGATGATCAGCTAACACACTGCCCTTTATAGCTTTCTGGGTAGTGTACTGTATGTCATATTCTTTTAGGATCATCTTCCATCTAGCTATCCTCCCAGACAGAGCGGGCTTTTAGAAGATGTACTTTATCGGATCCATCTTAGATATCAACAAAGTGGTATGAGTCAACATATACTGTCTTAGCCGGCGAGAAGCCCATGCCAGAGTGCAGCAAGTTTTCTCGAGCAGTGAATATCTGGTTTCACAGTCGGTAAACTTTTTGCTCAGGTAGTAAATAGCGTGCTCTTTTCGGCCAGACTCGTCATGCTGCCCCAATACACACCCCATTGAGTTCTCTAAAACGGTCAGATACATGATTAGTGGTCTTCCCTTGACTGGTGGCATCAAAACAGGAGGCTCTTATAAGTATTCTTTGATCTTTTCAAAAGCAATCTGGCACTCATCATTCCATCTGACTACCTGATCTTTCTTTAATAGTTTGAAGACTGGCTCACAAGTAGCTGTCAGATGAGAAATGAATCTGGAAATATAGTTCAGGCGTCCCAAGAATCCTCCGACTTCCTTCTCAGTACGAGGAGCAGGAATTTCTTGTATCGCTTTAACCTTGGCAGGATCAACCTCGATGCCTTTGTTGCTGACAACGAAACCTAAGAGTTTACCGGATCGGACTCCGAACGTGCACTTGTTTGGGTTCAACCTTAGTTTGTACTCCTTCAATCTCACAAACAACTTTTGCAAATGATCGAGGTGCTCCTCTTCAGTTTGTGACCGGGCTATCATGTCATCTACATAGACATCTAACTCATGATGTATCATATCATGAAATAAGGCTACCATGGCGCGTTGATAGGTTTCCCCAGCATTCTTCAGTCCGAATGGCATTACTTTGTAGCAGAACGTGCCCTACTGTGTGACAAATGTAGTTTTCTCCATGTCCTCAGGTGCCATTTTGATTTGGTTATAACTCGAGAATCCGTCCATGAAGGAAAATACTTTGTGTTGGGCTGTATTGTCAACCAGGATGTCAATGTGGGGAAGTGGAAAATCATCTTTAGGGCTGGCCCTGTTTAAATCTCTAAAATCCACGCACATTCGTACTTTTCCATCCTTTTTAGGCACGGGAAAAATGTTAGCAACCCTTTGAGGATAGGAAGTGACAGCCAAGAAACCAACATTGAATTGTTTCATGACTTCCGCTTTGATCTTCTCTGACATGTCAGGTCTCATGCGGCGGACTTTTTGCTTCACTAGTGAACAGTCTTCTCTTGTGGGTAGACGATTTACCACGATGTCTGTATCAAGTCATGGCATGTCTTCGTATGACCAGGCAAAGATCTCAACATAATCATGCAATAGCTGAATTAGACGCTCCTTGACACTCGGCTCTAGGTTGGAACCCACCTTGATTTCCTTTTTATCTTCCTCGGTACCCAAGTTGATTGTATCCAACGGTTCCTCATGAGGCTGAATAACTCTTTCCTTTTGTTGTAGTAGTCTGGCCAATTCCCCTGGTACTTCACAATCTTCCTCACCTTCGTATTCGACTTGGTAGATTAGATCTCCAGAGTCACTAAAGGCTATAGCAGTATCGTTACCCATGGGATCCGGAATGGAGGGGTACCTGCATTTGTGAGTGTGGGTATGTGTAAGGGTATAGCCATCTTTAAACAATAAAATGTAAAAACAATGAGCACAAAAGGTTTGTATGTGGAAAAGCGTCCATGATTCATTGAATGTCATATGAAGATGAAATAAAAACCCTTACAAATGGACCATTGTGCCTCGGGTAAGACACAAGGTTTTTAAAGTGAGAATTGTTTGTGAATATTACAAGTCCAACAGAAATGTAAAAGATAAATTACTGAGAGATGAAAGTTATTGGGACAAAGTCTCCGGCTTCCGAATTGCGAAGTCCTCTGTTGACAGTAGGAAATATCCAATCTTCCAAGCTGCCATCTTCTTCACCATCTTCCACTGTGTTGACCTCCCGGTTACTAATCTTTAAAGGTGGCCCTCCAGCACGGGCATGGCGCACAGCCTTCTGAGCAGTTGAAGTAAACCCTAAGCCAAACTTGTTTGATTTATACGGGATGTCCGGAAGCTTCCCCCAGATGGTGCATCCACCCTCCTCTACCACTGCCTTGGTGCCCTTTAGAGATGACATCCGAAGCGGAGGTCTTGTGATCTTGGGAATCGGGGATACCGCCTTGGTTACCGCTATTTCTTGAGAGACCTCTTTGAAATGTTGAAAAGGAATTTCAATGAACTCGCCATCCAACTCCACATATCGGAAATAATTTAGATAACTAATCATGTACTCCTCCTCTCCGTGGACAGTGATAATCTTTCCATGGACCGGGTACTTCAACATCTGGTGTAGCGTAGAGGTGATAGTACCAGCATTACGGATCCAGGGCCGTCCTAACAGACAGGAGTAAGAGGGGCGGATGTCCATTACATAGAAGGTTGAGCTGAAAGTATGAGTTCCCACCTTTATGGGGATTTCCACCTCCCCGTGGACCATCCTCTTTGAGCCATCAAAAGCTCTCACAACTATGTTATTGGGTTTCAATGTCATCCCTTCGCAATCCAATCTGTCAAGGGCTTTCTTCGGTAAGATATTCAAAGATGAACCCGTGTCCACCAAGACATGGGCCAGAATCGTTCCTCTACACTCCACAGAGACATGTAATGCCTCGTTGTGCTTTCTCCCTCTGGGTGTCAAATCAGCATTAGAGAAGCCTATGCCATTATCAGCTATCAAACTGGCCACACAGTCTTGGAACTGGTCAGCAGACGTCTCTTGTGGCATATGGGTTGTCTTCAGAAATTTTACCAGAGCTTTGGCATGTGCCTCAGAGCACAACATCAAGGCTAGCATGGAGATCTTGGAGGGAGTTTGCCCCAACTGTTCAACCACGTGATAGTCACTCTTCTTTATTATCCTCATGATCTCCTCAATTTCCTTCTTGGAGGTTTCGGGGATAGCTAATGGTTGAGCCTTCGTCCGGACAGGCTCCTCTTGAATTCTTTTTCCTCGATTTTCAGTAGTAGAAGTGTTGGTAGGGACAACAGCAGGGATCGTGTCGTCTTTGTTGGTAGGTGCACTTGCAGGTATGATTATTGGTACAGAGGTAATCTTCGGAACAACCACGGGTCCAAAAACTGCCTTTGGAGGGGCAATCTCTGGAGAGAAGATTCTACCGCTACGGGTAATCTTGCTAGTTCCGGAAATATTGCTAATGTCGGAATCTTCTTCTTCGAAGCTCACTTCTTCGGCGGTCAGCCCGTTTTGTTTAATACCATGGTAGTAGATTTCTCCACCGTAATTCCACGGTACTGTTTTATCTGATTCATATGGGACCGGCCCGGGCATTATAATTATGAGAGGAGTAGTCTTTGGAACTGATGTAATCCTAATAGGTCTTTTGGGGACCCTGGAAGGATTGGCGGAGATGGTTATGATTGAAACGTCTTTAACTGGAACAGGTGAAACAGGAGCATTTTTAAACAGAATTTCTTGGTTGTCTATCAGGCGTTGAATGCATGTCTTCAACAGAGGGAAATCAGTTGATGAGGATAAGCAAAGATGGCAGTCTTTATTACAACCTGGGAATATACCAGCTTTCAACAAGTTTAACTTAATGATCGGGAGCGGAGTTAAGAGTTCATCTACTGTAGCAACAAACAAATCTTCCTCGATAGCATTGGCGTTGTGACCATGTCTAGGCATAGGAGCAGAAATGAAATTTGGTTTCTCAGGTGCCTCAAACTCAATCTCTTTTGCATCTATAAGGTCTTGAATTTTGTTTTTTAAAGCCCAACAGTTGTTGGTGTCGTGGCCCGGACTTTCAGAATGGTATGCACATATGGCATTCGGGTGATAATGATGGGATGCAATGTTTGGATTCTTTGGAGCTTCCTTCAAAGTTTCCAAATTAGATTTCAGCATATGTGGTAAGACCTGGTCTAGAGTCATATTAATCCTGGTGAATTTCCGGACTGGCCTTTCCACCCTTGGTTGATTACTCCTCGGTTGATCAGATGTAAGCTTTGGGATTATAACGGCCCCTACCATTGGTCGGCGTTCAGCTCTCCCTTGGTTCCTTTGTGGATAAACAACAGATACCTCCTTTTTCCCGGTGAAAGGCTTTCTTACAACTGTAGAGGCAGACGAATCTTTCTGAATCTTTCCACTTTTTATGCCAGCTTCCACCCTCTCTCTAGTTAATATTAACTCAGTAAATCCAACAGATGAACTCCTAATCAAATGGATGAAGAAAGGGCCGGATAGAGCGCCTAAGAACATATCCACCAACTCCCTTTCAGACAGAGGGGGTTGCACTCTCCCAGCTATATCTCTCCATTTTTGCGCGTAATCTTTGAAGCCCTCATTTGAAGCCATAGCCATACTCTGAAGTTAAGTACGGGTAGGCGCCAAATCTGCATTATACCGATATTGTTAATAGAAAGTTGCAACAAGGTCTTCCCATTTGTGGACGTCGGCCCTTTCTAATTGGTAAAGCCAATCGAGTTGTGTTCCGGATAAACTATCTTGGAAAAAATGCATCCACGGGTCTTTATCGATAGAGTGCGGATGAATCTTTCTCACGTATGATCGTAGGTGCATTTTAGGACATGACACCCCATCATATTTTGCAAACAATGGCACTTTGAACTTTGGTGGGATTACAATTCCTGACACTAGCCCCAATTCTTCAAAGACTAGACCTGGTACCCTTTGTATTTCCAAAGGGCTTAAACGCTCTTCAAGATGTCTGTACTTATCATCAGCCGAAGGGTGTTGTTCCTCGGAGTAGTCTTCCTCTTCTTCCTCCTCTTCAGATTCTGATGGCACCGCTGTTTCTTTTCCTTTTCCTTCTCCTTCCCCGGAAGTGGTTGCAAAATTCAAGGTCCTTCTAGTCTGTCCCTGCAATCTTCTCCCCGTATTCAAAACCCCAGTGGCTTTCTTTGCTTTCTTCTTTCTTTCTTCAACTAACAGAGTCTTCAACTCATCCTGCCCCTTGGCTAGGGTCATGAGTAACTGTTGAAACTGTGTGTTTTGAGCTTGAAGATCTTTGACCGTCTATTCGAGATCCATCTTACTAAAATAAACAGTTAGAGAGATGAGGAAACTTGTTGCAAAAGACCTGTTTATGTTATGGTGAATGATATGTGCATATGCAATGTTTTCAAGGATTTTAAAAGATTCAAGTTTGTTTTAAACAAAAAGAAACACACGTTATATTAATAAAATAGAGTTTGAGTACATCAATTCCCCTCGGGCAAAATAATACAATACTCTAAGATAAAAAAAAGTAGTGCGCATCCTCTTTGGTGCTATGTAGGTATTTAGAGTCTGCTCCTCATGAAGTAGCCTAGTGAGTTCCAAAACCTTCTTCTCTCTTGCGTAGAATTGGGCTTCGAAAGTATCTCGCTCTCCTTTGAGTTGTATCCAATCCCTTTGTAGATCTTCGAGAGATGTGGGCATGTCAGGATGTAGGATAATGTATCAAACTTCTCCTTCCTTAACAGGCTCAATAGTCACCAGGAGAATGGAAGGATAAGGCATCATAAGACTTTGAGCGCGGGTTCGTACCCACTTGAGGTAAGGCTCAAGAGGGATGGAATTTTTGTGTCCTAAAGTCTTGCTATCCACCTTGTTTAGCATTCTCCAAGCTCGGATGAATCTCTGGCGAAGACCTTGATCGTCCTTGTCGTAGTCAAATACCAAGCCTTGAATCAGCATATAATGTGGCATATCCCTTTGGGAATAACCAAACTATCTTAGAGCTAAACATGGATTGTAGGTGATGCCTCCCCTAATTCCAAGTAGAGGAACATTAGGGAATTCCCCACAACGGTCAACAATGATAACATTCTCTTTGGATCGAGAGCACCAATGAATATCTGGATGTTTGAGCGTCATTAACCTTTGTGACCACCTTAATCCTTACTCATTCTTTAAGACTGATTGAGGAAGATGATAAATAAACCATCTTGCCAGGAGGGGAGTGCAACACATAAGGACCCATCTTTTCCTCATTGTACGAGTGTGAAAAGAGTGTAGGATATCCCCTAGCAATGTAGGCACCGGATTGCGTGACATGAAGATTTTGACGGCACTCACATCTATGAGTTGGTCAGGATTGGGGAACAAGACCATCCCATAGATTAGGAGAGCCACAATTTCCTCAAAATCTTGTAGGTCTAAGGAATTCCAACAACTTTGGGCCTTCTCAAACAGAAACTTTGCTAAGAAGCCTTTGACACCACTTCTAGTTTCCCAATGAGTTGTGACATCAGATGAGTGTAAGTGGAGGGCTTAAGCAATCTCTTCTGGCTTTGGATCTCTTTCCATACCGTTGAAAGGTAGTTGATTAAGAATAGGAATCCTCAAGAGTTTAGATAATTCTTCCAAAGTAGGCACAAGCTGATAGTCAGGAAATGTGAAGCAATGATGCAAAGGGTCAAAGAACTGGAACAGAACTTTCATCATATCCTCCTCTGTTTTGGAGGTGACCAAGTTGAGTAGAAGACCACGCCTCTCGGTGAATGGAGAGTTCTCAGGGATCCTTGAAGTTATCTCCTTGAGTTGTGGAGGAATTCTTACAAGGTTTATTTGGATAGTTTTCCTACGAAGTGAATCCATATCCTACAAAACAAGAACAAAGATGAATCTCCAAAATCCTTGAAATGGTTAGTGGATGCATATGATGTTCATGATGTCCATGATGTTATGTACAAGTATGCATATACAAGCAAATCAAACAAGTTCTTAGTTTAGGCTTGCATGGGGTTTTATAGGTAAGTACCTTCTTGAAGTTTAGTTGGCTCAACCTGTCCTAATAATAGTAACCGGGTTCTAAGGAGCTTAATATCACTAGATTGTTTCCTTGGTCATTTTTTCCTTGGTCATTGTTTCAGCTCAAGCCTCTTTAATGGCGATCGAAATATCCCAAGAAACCAAACCTCAATGAGTGTAGTATCGAGTATCTACCAACTTCGGACTGCACCAAAGTCGGTCATCTCACCACATCCTAAAGACCAAGTTGGTCAAGTAAAGGGTTCTAGAAGTTTATTAGTGCTTCATGACATCACTCAGCGGCCCCGTATTCTCTTTGATTAACTCAAAGGCTACCGGTACCCATAAATATGTCACACTAACATAGTTATTGCTTAGACCATGTCGGTATACCCCACATAATTTCCACAACATATTTCTATTTACCTATAATGTTTCCCAAATCCGGGTAGAGGATTCAAACCCAAACAAAGAACCATAATGTAAAGCAAAAAAAGTCAAACAATGTAAGCAAATAAATGTGATCTAAACCCTAAGGTAACCCCACTTTTATAATACTCCCCAGCAGAGTCACCAGTTCTGTGATACGGTGGGAGAACTGACTTGAGGGTTTTGCGTTTTATCACAAATGTTGCGGTTAGCAAGAGTTTCCACCGACTTTTCTTTTATCCAAAAGGAAAGGTGAAAAAGCACAGGAAAGACCTTTGAGATGTTTTCTTGAGTTCGGGGGGTAGATTATGAAAAGGGAAGGTATTAGCACCCTTTTCATCCATGGTTTTCCATGGGCTCTTAGTTACTTGTTTAGATCACTTGCTTTTGTTGTTTGAAATTGTGTTTGGTGTGGTTTTGAAAGTATTTTGTAAAAGAGGCCATTTGTTTAGGCAATCTTTGTAATGATTCTCGTTCGTAAGAATGTATACAAAGATGTTTGTCTTTTGAAATTTTTTTCAATGTTTGTAAGATGTTTTGAAATATTTGTATTTGTTTTGAAGATAGCAAGGATTGTTATTTGAAATAGAGCAAGTAACTAGAAGTAATCTACCTAATCAAATGTCTTTCTTGTGCATTTTCTATTCCTTTGACATTGTTGTCTTACCATTGATTTGGTAAGCAACCCTATCTTTGGATGTAAACGGGGCAGGCGTGGGTCATCGTATAACCATGATTAGCAATGTTTGCAAAGTATCTTAGCATTTTGAGGGACCAAGATCATTTTGTAAGGCAACTTTTGAATAGCGTCATCGAGGGACTATGATCTTATATTTGTTTTATTTTGCCAAGATACTTCGCATGCGTAATATGGCCTTTTTTGTTTTAGGTAACCAAGTGGAGAATCCCTAAGGATGCTTGTGTGCAAGTGTATCACTTTCATGCTTTGATTTTGTCTTGTATTTAGGGTTTTCTATTTTGCTTTGTTTTGATCTTGTCATACAAACCCTAATTACTAATCATGGCATATAAAGCGATAAATTGCGTAATGTAAATATTTCTAAGCTATTACAATAATTTATGGGAGGGGGAATACAAATTTGAATGGGGATTTGCAAAAATATAAACCTAAATAAATTATTACAACCAAATCGAATTTGTACGAATTAGAATAAATACAATACAATATTTAAAAATGCAATACAATGTATATGTAAGAAAAGATTTTTTTGTGTCTTGTTTTTTATGTAAAAGAAATTTCATATAAACCTAAAAATATAAGGAAAAGGAATTAATTTTTAAAAGGGGTTTAACCCTAATTATTTTTAAAAGGAAATAAAGTTTTTATATGTATTATTTTATGTATTTTCTTGTATAAAAATAATAAATAATATTGTACAAAAAATATAAAATTTTATATATGCAAAAATAAATGTTTATAGGTATGAAATAAAAAAATATATCAAACTAAACATGTTTTAATTATATTTACAAGTTTATTAAGAAAATAAATGATATCTTATTAAAATAAAATATATTTTTATATGAGAAATAAACTAAAAATAAAATCAAAGTGCAATATTATTAATTTATATTTTTTTTTTGGATTTTTATGTATCAAAGAAAATATTTAAAATATTAAAAATAAAAATAAGAACAAATAAAATAAAAATATAAAAAGGGTTAGCAGGGGGGTGATGTAGCAGATTGGTAGTACGCTTAGCAAAAAAAATCCTGACCCAAAAGACCAAGCCCAACCTGCAAAAATAGCAAAATGGAAAAGGGAAAAAATGTGAAAAAAATACAAAAGTAGCACTCAGGTTCGAACCCAGGACATGGGTCTCACCAGCGCGCTACTTTGCCACTAGGGTGACTATACATCCATTGTCTTATGGAAAACAAAAATAATATAACCCAAAACATGTCCTTGCCCTGTACTTCATCTTCTTCCTCAAGCTTGGCCAGACATCATGTAACTCTCTCATACTTCCATGAAAATGAAAACTCATAACATGAAAGTTGTAGTACTTGAACTCACGATTCCAACCATATAAGTTATGTGAACTATTAATCAAAGATCAAAGAGAATTTTAACAGCCCTAAATTTTAACCTAATATTTTCAGAAATTTCAAGTTCCAAATTCTCTCAACTCAAGTAAAATCAATGCAAGATAAAGATATGTACAATTTCGTTATGATGAGGACTACATTTTTTATTCATAAATCGTGGCCTATGGTTGCCTGTACAAGGAGATAGAGTTTGAGATTTTACCTCCTTCAGTTTGAATCGTGGATGAAACTGGGATGAGTTTGATGGAGGCCTGATGCTTGCTTGAGCTTTCTTGAACTTCCCTTAATGTATTCCAACCCTTGCCTTGCTCTGAAAGTATCTGAAACTCCTTGGTAAAGTCAAACTGCAAGCTCTGAAATCAACAATGGCAGATGATGGAAAAGTGATTATAGAACAGGGTTGAAGGTCTTGATTGGTTTGATATCAAGTATGTAAGATGTTTAAATGATCAAAACTTAAAACGCACGAGCCAAATGAAAGATGGGTATGCTTATGCAAAAACTGTAGGTTTGGACAGATTTTTGGTGTTTTGCTGGTTGCGAGTGTTTCAGGCCTTTTCCAATCGTGCCTTGTGTTGCATAATGTTTGTATATTAGTATAAGATCAGTTTCCTATCTTCCCTTCAACAGATGTGCCAGTTCTAGCCTTTTGGCCACCTTTCTTGCTTTTGAAGCAAAGTGAAGGGACAAGGCTTGCCATGCTTGTACCTGCTCTCTTAGGGTTGGTGTGATACGGTGGGAGAACTGACTTGAGTTTTGCGTTTGTATTTTCACTTGTTCGGTTTAGCAAGAGTCGCCACCGACTTTTTATTTTATCCTAAAGGAAAGGTTAAAAAGCACAGGAAAAACCTTTTGAGATGTTTCGTGGGTTCGGGGGGTAGATTATGAAAAGGGAAGGTATTAGCACCCTTTTCATCCATGGTTATCCATGGGCTCTTAGTTACTTGGTTTTATATCAACTTGCCTTTTATTTTCAATTGCTTTGAAATGGTGTGTGTGTGTATGTTTTGAAAATGTTTTGAAGAAGATGCCTTGTCTTAGGCAACCAATGTAATGACTCGTGTTTGAGTGTTTTACAAAGGTGTGTATCTTTTCGAAAAGATGTTTCAAATGTTTTTGGAAATTTGTTTTGAAAGTGTTTGTGGAGTGGTTTGAAAAGTAGGCAAGTGTTTTTGCAAGTTTGATCAAGTAACTAAGAGTTTGCCTACCCCTAAATTTACTCAAAGGTTTTTCTCATGTTTTAACCCTTTTAACAATTTTGTTCCACCATTGTATTTGGTGGACAATCTTGCGTTTAGGATGTTTAACGGGATAGGCGCGGGTCATCGTATGGACCATGAATGCAATGGTGCCAAGTGTCTTTGGCAATTTTTGCTTGAAGGGACTATCATCATTCCGTTTGGCCAATTTCGAAAGCGTCATTGAGGGACTTATGATCATTTGAATTGTTTTGCCAAAGAAACTCAACATGCAAGCATGGCCCTTTTTTGGAAGGCAACAAGCGGGATTACCCTAGGGGTGCAAGTGTGATTGTGTATTGATTTCATGTATTTGTCTTTGTATTAGGTTATCTAGCGTTTTATTTTATGTACATACAAACCCTAGGTCTAACCATGGTATATTTGAAAGCGGTAAATTGCGGGAATTTAAAGTCTACGCTATTACAAATAAAGTATCTGGGAGTGGGGGTACAAATATACAAATGGGGATGAGACTTAAATGGGAGAGTAGTGTCCAATAATTTAAAACCAAATCGAATTGCGATCGCAAATGTAATATGTATCAAATGTACAAGGTAAGCAAATGTAAATGTATCAATGTATTTGTGTATTGTAAATGTGTAAGTGCACGTAATTTATTTACAAGCGTGAAATGTTAATGTATTATTAAGCATGTATTTGTTCTT
The DNA here is from genome assembly GCA_948472305.1 of Vicia faba. Taxonomy (NCBI): domain Eukaryota; kingdom Viridiplantae; phylum Streptophyta; class Magnoliopsida; order Fabales; family Fabaceae; genus Vicia; species Vicia faba. Next base: position 1,664,873,174 of record OX451736.1, read on the forward strand.
TTGTATTTTTTTGTTAAGTATGTACAAACAATAAAATTTAATAAAAGAAAAGGAAAAGTGTTTTAAGTTTAAGAAAAAAAATTTTAAGTTTAATGTCTTATGTTAATATCTTTTTATGTACAAAATGTTTTAGTTAAAAAAAAAGAATATTCAACCTAAAATCTATTTTTTATACATTTTTTATAAATGTTTTAAACAAGATTTACATTTCAATAAAAAGAGTTTTAAGAAAAGAAAAAGGTTTTAAGTTCTATGTATTAATGTATTCTAGTATTATTATTAAAAAAAGTTAAGTTATGAATGAAAATTAAGAGAGTGTGATCGGTGGATCTGGAACTGACTGTTTAACGCTGGTTCGCGAAATGTCGCGGAAGCAAGAGTCGCCATCGTCTTTTATTTTCTCCAAATGGAAAGGACAAAAGCACAGAAAAATTCCTTAAAGAGATTGCTCTCGGTTCGGGAGGTAGATTATAGAAAGGGAAGGTGTTAGCACCCTTTCTATCCATGGTTATCCATGGGCTCTTAGATACTTGCTCAATGTGTTTTCAAAATGTTTGCTTGCTTTTCAATGTGGGTTTAAAAAGTTTCTTTGAAAAATTTCAGTTCGACTCGTACGTCAGAGTGTTTGAAAAATTTGTTTTGAAAGCTTTTGAAAAGTGTTGGTGTGAAAAGATTTCAGTTTGTTTTGAAGAGAGCAAGTATCTACGAGAACCTACCTACCCTAAGGAATTCGTCTGTGTAAATGTCCTTTAAAGTAGTGCCATCCCACCATTGAGGGGTAGGTAGCACCACCGTTGGAGGTGTTCGGGTCAATTCGAGTTTGTAGGGACATGGTGATCACCAGAGCAATGGGAAGACACCTTAGAAGCTACCCTCATGCCAGGTTCCCGGATCATGAGGACTTACTAAGACATCCTCTACTCGACGATCACCTTTCGAGGCAAGGCAACAGTGAGGCGTACCCTAGGGGTGGTGTGTGCGATTCGTGTATCATTTTCATTGATATTTGTCTTGTCATGTTAAAGTGATCTACGCTTGATTTTATTATGGTCCATTCATTCTTGCATGCTTGTTTAACAGTTTAAAAAGTTGCGAGGAAAATAAATCTACAACTATTACAAATGGCGCGGGTCCACATCGCCAAAATTAAACCGGACCCGATTTAACGGAAAGTAAATAAAGCAAATTAAAAGTGCGAAAAGTTTAAGTTACAACGCTTTGGGAGAGGTACATAATTATTTAAGCAATAAAATAAATGTGCGAATTAAATAAATTACGAACGAGGGCGTTGGACCCTTTTGCAAAATATTATTAATAAGGAATTAAAATTAAGAGTTAAAAGAAAATGTTTTTTAGTATTTTTGTGTTTTTTGATTTACTAGAAAAAAGAGAATTAATTATAATTAAAATAAAATGTCAAACCCTAATTCTAATTAGTTTTAAGTTATTTAAGAAAAAAATGTTGAATCTTAACCTAATTTAAACCTAAATTCTTTTATGTACAATTTAATTATGAAAATAAAATGAATAATATTATTATAAAAAAGGAAAAATTAAAAGGAATAAAAATCATCAATTAAACCTAAATTCTATATTTTTTATATTTTATTATGAAAAGAATTAAAGTTGCAACCTAAATTAATACTAAGTTAATTTACATGTTAATTTATTTATGAAAATAATTAAATTAAATATTTATTATATTTTTCATCTTTTCTAGATTTTTTATGATGTTTTTTATATTTTGTAAAAATAATAATTACTTTAAACAAATAAAAAAAAATAAAATAACAACAAAAAATAAAATAAGAAAAATATAGCAAAAGCAAACCAGGGGGGGTTCAGGCCCTAAAGTGGAGGTATGGTCCTTAGAATGCTGGCCCATTAAGCTTGCAATTCGTTGACTTTTCCATGCATTATGTGGCATGTTGACTGGGGGTACAGCGTGCTCCTTGAATCCCTGCCCTTGATTTGAATTTGCTGGACGCGTGGACCTTTAGATTTTGAGGCGTATGATGCATCCATAATATTGACACTGCATAGGAATTTGGATTGAAAAATAATAGCGAAATATGCAAGACCTGGGACTTGAACCCAGGTCATGAGGGTTACCAGCGTTGTCTCCAACCAACTGTGCCAATTCACGCTTTTGTAATATAATTAGCAAACAAATAATATAATAGAAAAACGAGATTAGTGCTGGAAAACGCGCGAAGTTTAAACCAACGAATCATGCTTTGCCACGCTTCATCGTCTCCACGCGTTTTTTTCTTTTTTTTTGAAACAAGGACGTATGGCAACGGTTTTCCACGCGTTGCAGAAGATAGGCTATTGGAAAATAGCGAACAGGGTTATGATGTCCATAAATTGATCGCGAATGGTGTTTCCTGTTCGTCCAGGCTTGCTGAGTACAACCATCATAGTCTTGTGGGCTAATTTTACTTAGTCTTAAAAGCCCTAATTTCTCCTCCTGAAAACCCTAGAAAAGCTAACATGGTAGAATCATATTGAGAGCGCAAAAACACAATCAAATGGTACGGTTAGCATCAGAAAACATCAATGAGTAACAATCCATAACAAAAATGCAATGATTATGCTTCAAAATTAAAATACGATTAAGCAAGTTTCTTGATGCAGTTTACGTTCAATCTACCAATTCTTGTAGTTTTGATGGTGGTTAATGAGTGAGAATCGTTCAGTGAGACTTGAGGGTGCTATTGGGATCGTTGTTGTGCCTTGAATCGCCTCCTAAAGTTGATTTCAGATTTTTGTTCTTAAGCCAAATTTTCAAGTTTTTATCTTGTTCTTCTGCGCAGCTTAGAGTGTTCTAGCATTAGGTTTATGATCTAGTATTTGTATGGAAGGCATTAGGTTAACAAAACTAGCACAAATCCAAGGCATTCATTGTTTTGCATATTTGATTTTCTTAAGATCTTTTTGAATCTTTTTCATGTGTTCTTTGTATCAATTAGCTCAAATCAGACCAAATCTTGCCTAATTAGCATGTGCACGAAATATTGAGTCTAGAATGTGTACAAAAGATTTGTTTGGTTCATTTAGATATTTTCCACATATTTAATTGATTTAAATGAATTAATATTAATAGAAATTCAAATAAATAAATAAAAAATGATAAAATACTTCCCTTTGGGCCAAGTGGTCGTGCATATGCTTAGAATGATGAATCATGGAAGAAAAATGGGCCCATTAGCAATTTTAGGTCATTTGGATCAAAGTTGACTTTTCAAAATATCCAAAAATTTCCCAACTTCCACAAGGCATAACTTGCTCAATTTTTAAGCTTTTCACATGTTCTTGGACATTTTGGAAAGGTCTTTGAGTCCTCTAACCAATGTCTTTGGTCCCATTTCATTTTGATTTACCAATCTCAAGTTATGGCCTTTGACTTAAAGTCCCTTTTTGTTGACTTTTGAAAATGACCTATAATGTTTAAATTGATAACTTTTTGTGAGAGCATTTCTTGGACTTGAAGTATGAATATGAGTTGTAGGAAATGTCTTTCTCTTCAAAATGAGCTTTGGATAGAATTTTTCTGATAATCCATGTGAAAGTTATGCCCTGGTCAATTTCAGTTGACTTTTTCAGCTGTCCAAATATAGTAACTTTTACATCTTTGATGATTTCTGAGCCAAATTTTGAGAATCATGATCAAGCATTGATCAAATGATGTTTGTGGCTTCAAAATGATATGTTGACCAAAAATTTGAACTTTTGACTGTCAAATGACCATTTTGCCCCTACAGTTGACTGTAGTGCAATTTAGGGTTTTGACTGTGCAATTTTGAGTTGAATGCCTTGAAACTTGATATGAGGATACTTGACCATCTTTGTAAGCATATGAGACTTGATTGGACCCTTGAAAACTTCATTTTCTTGATCAGAACCCAAACCCTAGTTTTGACTGTATAGGAGACCTTTGCACTGTGCAACCCTTGGGGAATTTTGTGACTTGGCTTGGCAATTTCTTGAAGAATATGGGAGGGCAAATTTTGGGGTGCAACAGTTGCCCCTGTTCAATCTTCTTAGACCTGAGGATGCAGATTGGCGGACGTGCCTTTCGTAATCCGAGGGTAGAAGATGATTGGACACTAGAGTGCCCAGAAATTTGCGCTCACATAGTAGCAGTGATGGTGGAATGGGCTTATAGATGCCATTGGGAGGTTGATGAATAGGATGATGGGCTTATAGATGCCATCTGGATGTTGATCGCGTAGGAGATTCCTTAGCGAGAACCTGCATACCTGCAAAAGAAAAATGAGTACCTGACACGTTGTAGGAGCTGATTTTAGATGCTTGGCATAGATATGTCCTGACTGGTTACAGGAGCTGAGTCTGGAGCTTCAAAAGATGATGAATGAACCAGGTATGGTTACTGCCTTAGCATGAATGGTAGGAGAACCTTGGGTGATTTTGACTTCAACAACGCTTGTTGAGAAAATCTTGGTGGGAAATACCATCTTCGCAGGATCAGAACGGGAACCATAGACCATTATAATCTGAAAGGGAATCACCTCACTCGCCGTCGGAGAGGGGAATCATAGGAAAAGGAATTGTCACCTCACACACCGTCGGAGAGGGAACCATAAGAGACTATCACCTCACGCTCATCGTCGGAGAGGGAAACATCTGAAAAGGACTTACCACCTCACACACCGTCGGAGAGGGAACCATAAGAGACTATCACCTCACACTCATCGTCGGAGAGGGAAACATCTGAAGAAGGAATTACCACCTCACGCACTTGTCGGAGAGGGGACCATAAGAGACTATCACCTCACACTCATCGTCGGAGAGGGAAACATCTGAAGAAGGAATTACCACCTCACGCACTTGTCGGAGAGGGGACCATAAGAGACTATCACCTCACACTCATCGTCGGAGAGGGAAACATCTGAAGAAGGAATTACCACCTCACGCACTTGTCGGAGAGGGGATCATAGGAGACTATCACCTCACACTCATCGTCGGAGAGGGGACCATAACTTCTGCTGAGTCTTTATCAGAAAAATCTGTTGGGAGTCGATTTAGCTGGACTAGAGAAGGCTTTGAAATATGTTTGAGCATTTTAACTGCGTCTTTCCTGAAAGGTAAAGGTCAGTCATATGCAATGCATGATATGGATTAAGCAATGATGTTCTCAATATAAATGAGATTTGTATGATATGATGCGTCTATGCATGCTATAATGATATGTGTAATGTTTTATGAATGCTTTCGTCTAGGAAAGTGAATCCTTGACGGGTGCCGGGAAGTCGTATCCTGGGCTGATGTTGAAGTATTGATTTTGCTTCCGCTGGGGATGATAACTGCAAGAATACCGGTAGGAGAAGATGACTCCGTTGCGGAATAAACTTGGCAAATGGAAGATTCTGCGGGGAGAAAGGATACTCTGACGACCTTGCTGGGAAGCAATACTCTGTGGGGAGAGAGATGCTTTGCTGAATTGTTGATAATTTGCTGGGGATAGAAAGACTTTGTCGACGACGCTCTTTCCGCGGCTTTTGGCTGAGGATAACCCAGTTATATCCTGTTGAGGAAATAACTCTTTGAATAAAGCCGGGCGACGCGTTTGTGCTTTGCGAAGGACAAGCTTCCAGAATTTACTGGGGATAAGCTTAATGCTTGGGGGAGATGAATTCCAATCTTCTTGGGGAACTGGATTGGACTGGACTCTTTTGGGGAAGTTTTGAACTGCGGGGGAAGTGATTCCTTTGAATGTTGATGTACCGCCGGGGAACAATCTTTAGACCAAGACTGTCGGGGATACTTGTTAAGAATATATGCTGCTGGGGAAGGTATTGAGATCTACGGGAGGATACCCAACTTCCTTTTGATAGTTTGATAATTTTGTTTGGAGAGGAATGTATTGTTGACTCACTCTCTGGGGAATTAATATGGACTGGTTATGTTCTTCAGCTGAACCTACCTTGGTACCTTGGAGGATAGAACAACTAGATTGCTCAGACAACTCTTTATTGCCCCTGTTTCTAGTGTCACCTGCAATTAATTCCTTTGTTTCGTATGCAAATATTTATGAGTTAGCAAATTATTGTCAATGCATATATCACAAATTGAACCTTGGACGTTCTTCGCAAAACAAAACAGGAAAAGAAAAGCATTTGGCACGTTTAACTGAAAATATATTTGTATTGATTTTGAATGGCCTGAAAATAGGCGTTTTGTGTACAAGAGGCTAACGTCCTAGTAAGAGGAGCGCCGCCGAACAAAAGAGTTTATACAAATTTTGTACAAAAGAAAATAAAACAGCTGTGTGAAATATGAATGATCCACTGGGTTTCAACTCTGCTATTGCCTTTATAACTCCGAGCGTCTCATCACTTGATGACCTTGGTTGAAGGTGAAGCTGACTGATTGATGCCGTCTGAACTTGATGTAGATACCGGATTCTGGATGCAAAGTGATCCAATGAGACATAGTATTACGCTTTATCCCTAATTTTTGCCTGGACCGCCCTTTCGGGTTTTTAGTCCACCGGGATACCCATTTTTGCCCAAGCCGCCTTTTCAGGTTTTCGACTTGCCGGGTGTACAGGTTTTTTCATTTTCATCCCTTCATTTTGCCCGAACCCTTTTGGTTCGACGGGAAGCCCTAATTTTTGCCTAGGCATGTCAGCCTAGCGGGTCTTTTTTATGCGTAGTATTTTTTTACTATGTCTGCATTGGCGGGGTGAGGAAGGTCGTCACCATCCATATTGGTTAATATCATTGCTCCTCCTGAGAACACATGCTTAACCACAAATGGCCCTTCGTACGTAGGGGTCCATTTGCCCCTTGGATCACTCTGAGGAAGGATGATTCTCTTGATCACCAGATCCCCGACTTGATATTCTTGTGGTCTGACCTTTTTGTTAAATGCCCTGATCATCCGTTTCTGATACGTCTGACCATGACAGATAGCAGCAAGTCTCTTTTCGTCTATGAGGTTGAGCTGATCAAGTCGTGTCTGGATCCAATCATCTTCGTTCAGATTTGCATCCTTCATTATCCGGAGAGAGGGAATTTGTACTTCGATCGGCAAGACTGCCTCCATGCCATAAACCAGAGAGAAAGGGGTTGCCCCGGTTGACGTCCTAGCTGAGGTACGGTACCCATGCAGAGCGAACGGTAACATCTCGTGCCAATCTTTATAGGTCACTGTCATTTTCTGCACGATTTTCTTGATGTTCTTATTTGCTGCTTCTACAGCCCCATTCATCTTCGGTCTGTAAGGAGAAGAATTGTGGTGCTGTATCTTGAACTGTTCGCAGAGCTCAGCGATCATCTTGTTGTTTAGATTGGTACCGTTGTCTGTAATAATCCGCTCAGGGACGCCATATCGACAGATCAGATTGTGTCGAATAAACCGTGCCACAACAGTCTTGGTTACCGTAGCATAGGATGCTGCCTCAACCCACTTCGTAAAATAATCGATCGCCACTAGGATGAAGCGATGTCCATTAGATGCCGTAGGTTTGATCTCTCCGATCATGTCTATGCCCCACATTGCGAACGGCCAAGGCGCAGTCAGAACATTCAGGGGAACTGGAGGAACATGCACCTTATCTGCATAAATCTGGCACTTGTGGCATGTCCTGGAGTGTTGGTAGCAGTCAGCTTCCATTGTGGACCAGTAATATCCTGCCCGTAGGATTTTCTTAGCCATAGTATGTCCACGGGAATGCGTACCAAAGGTCCCTTCATGTAGCTCTTCCATGATTCTTTCCGCTTCAGTCTTATCCACACAACGTAGTAAGGTTGAATCATGGTTTCGCTTGTATAATATGCCGTTGCTGAGGAAGAACTTGGCTGGGAACCTTCTCAGGAATTTCTTATCATTGACAGAGGCACCTTCAGGGTATTCCTGAGCTTCCAGATATCTCTTCACTTCGTGGTACCAAGGCTTCTCAGTCACCAATTCAGTTTTGAGATCGCAACAGTATGCCGGTTCGTCCAGTTTCCAGATGATGATCCGGGGAGCCTCATTATCCCATTTGACCTTGAACATTGAAGACATTGTAGCTAACGCGTCCGCTAACTGATTCTCTTCTCTTGGGAAGTGCTCAAAGGTTATCTCTGTAAAGTGGGGGATCAGGGTCATCACACATTCTCTGTAAGGAATCAGGTTTGGATGTTTCGTATCCCACTCTCCTTTGATCTGATTGATCACAAGAGCGGAATCTCCGAAGACACTCAGAAATTTGATCCTTAGGTCGATCGCGGCTTGAAGACCCATGATGCACGCCTCATACTCCGCCATGTTGTTGGTACAGTTGAAACACAGCCGGGCAGTGAGTGGGGTATGAGTACCTTGAGGAGATATGATGATGGCGCCGATACCATTTCCCAAAGCATTGGAGGCTCCGTCAAAGTGCATAGACCATCGGGATCCTGGTTCAGGTCCTTCATCCGGTCCAGGTACTTCATAATCTGTTACTATCATGATGCTTTCATCTGGAAACTCGAAGTTCATTGATTGATAGTCATCTACAGCTTGATGAGCCAAGTGGTCTGCCAATACACTTCCCTTGATGGCTTTCTGGGTTGTGTACTGAATGTCGTATTCCGTCAAGATCATTTGCCATCTTGCAATTCTCCCAGACAGAGCAGGCTTTTCGAATATGTATTTTATCGGATCCATTTTTGAGATCAACAAAGTAGTGTGAGTCAGCATATACTGTCTCAGCCGGCGAGCAGCCCATACCAAAGCGCAGCAAGTTTTCTCAAGCAGTGAGTATCGGGTCTCACAGTCGGTAAACTTTTTGCTAAGGTAATAAATGGCATGCTCTTTTCGGCCAGACTCGTCATGCTGCCCCAGCACACACCCCATTGAGTTGTCAAGCACTGTTAGATATAGTATCAGAGGTCTCCCTTCGACCGGTGGCATGAGGATAGGTGGTTCTTGGAGATACTCTTTGATTCTGTCGAAGGCAGCCTGACATTCATCGTTCCAACGTACTACCTGATCTTTCTTCAGCAGCTTGAAGATTGGCTCACAGGTAGCAGTCAGATGAGATATGAATCGAGCGATGTAATTCAGACGTCCTAAAAAGCCTCTGACTTCCTTCTCTGTCTTAGGGACTGGCATCTCTTGAATAGCTTTGACCTTAGCAGGGTCCACTTGAATACCTTTATCACTGACCACGAAGCCTAGCAACTTCCCAGATCTTACCCCGAAGGTGCACTTGTTCGGGTTCAATCTTAGCTTGTACAGTTTCAACCGGTCAAACAACTTCTGTAGATGATCTAGATGCTCTTCCTCAGTCTGGGACCTAGCGATCATGTCGTCCACATACACCTCTATCTCGTGATGGATCATGTCATGAAATAAGGCGACCATGGCACGTTGGTAGGTTGCCCCAGCGTTCTTTAATCCGAATGGCATGACCTTGTAACAGAAGGTGCCCCACTGAGTAACAAACGTAGTCTTTTCCATGTCTTCAGGTGCCATCTTGATCTGATTGTAACCCGAAAAGCCATCCATGAAAGAGAATACTTTGTGCTGAGCTGTGTTGTCAACCAGGACATCAATGTGAGGTAAAGGGAAGTCATCTTTGGGGCTGGCCCTGTTCAGATCCCTGTAGTCGACACACATTCTGACCTTACCGTCCTTTTTAGGTACCGGCACTACGTTAGCAACCCACTGAGGGTAAGAAGTCACTGCAAGGAACCCGGCATCAAACTGTTTCATGACCTCGTCTTTAATCTTCTCAGACATCTCTGGACGCATCCGACGGACCTTTTGCTTAACTGGAGGGCAGTCTTCCTTAGTCGGCAAATGATAGACCACAATATCGGTATCCAACCCGGGCATGTCTTCGTAGGACCAGGCAAAGATCTCCATATAGTCATGTAACATCTTGGTTAACCGTTGCTTCACGCTGAGCTTTAGGTTGGCACCAATCTTTACCTCTTTCCTGTCTGCCTCAGTACCCAAGTTTATGGTTTCCACCGGCTCTTCATGGGGTTGAATTGCCCTCTCTTCCTGAAGTAACAGTCTTGCAAGCTCACCAGGCACTTCACAATCATCTTCACCTTCGTCTTCGGCTAAGTTGATCGAATTTTCGAAGTCATAATTGGCAGTAGCAGAGTTGTTATCAGTGAGATCCAGAGTGGATTGGAACCTGTATGAGTGAGTGTGTGTGTAAATACAGCTGTTTTGAAAATTATGTAAAGGAAAAGAAAGACAGAAAAGGAACACAATATTTGCAATGCGAAAAATACGTCCAAGATTTTCATTTATGATATATGAAATGACAGTTTGTATGCCCTCACAAATAGAACCACGGTGCCTCGGGTAAGACACCGGGCCATAGAGTTTATCATTGTTTATTACAAAATAACAAAACAAAGAAATTTACTACTTAGTAACAAAAGAAACAGGGAGATTGTCCTTTGCGCTCCAATTGTTAAGTCCTTCGTCAGTTGCCGGGTAGATCCAGCTATCAAATTCAGCTTCATCAACTTCCTCTTCATCCCCAATAGCATTAACTCCATGAGTAGGCAGGGGAGCTGTCACCACATTAGGCTTGTCAGATGCCTCAAACTGTACCTCCTTAGCGTCAATGAGGTTCTGTAGCTTGTTCTTTAACGCCCAACAGTCATCGGTAGAGTGCCCCGGGCTTTCTGAATGGTAAGCACAACGAGCATTCAGGTTGTACTTGGGAGATGTTGTATTGGGGAACTTCGGGGCTTCCCTGACAGTCACTAAGTTGGTGGCTAGCAACTGTGGCAGAATCTGCGATAGGGTCATGTTTAACCGGGTAAACTCCCTCCGGGGTCTTTCAGCCCTTTGAGGATTATTCGACCGAGGAGCGGCAGCAGGCTTAGCAATCATCACCGCGCTGACAGATTGGCGGTGCTCAGGTCTCTCTGATTTCCTAGAACCATACACGGCACTAGACTCCTTCTTAAATGGTTTCTTTTCCGAACTAGATGATGCACCCTTTGTAATCTTTCCAGATTTCAATCCAGCTTCAATTCTCTCTCCAGTCAGAATTAAATCAGTGAACCCAGCAGAAGAATTCCCAATGAGATGGTTGAAAAATGGCCCAGATAGGGTCCCCAAGAACATGTCTACCAACTCCCGATCAGTCAATGGTGGCTGCACCCTGCCAGCCAGGTCTCTCCACTTCTGAGCGTACTCCTTAAAACCTTCGCTTGCACCTAACGCCATACCCTGGAGTTGGGTACGTGTGGGGGCAAGGTCGGCATTATATTGATACTGCTTGTAGAAAGCAGTAGCCAACTCCTCCCAGTTACGAACCTTGGTCCCATCCAGCTGATAGAACCATTCGAGATGAGTCCCTGAAAGACTCTCCTGGAAGAAGTGGATCCATAAATTCTTATGCGCAGAGTACGGCTGAATTTTCCGAACATAGGACCTTAAATGCAGCTTGGGACAAGATGCCCCGTCATATTTGGAGAAGGATGGTGCTTTGAACTTATGCGGGATAATCACACCAGTCGACAAACCCAGATCTCCGAAATCCATCCCAGGTACCTGTTGAACCTCCATAGCCTTCAACCTGTCCTCCAGTTGTTTATATCTGTCATCTGAAGGAGGGTACTGCTCTTCATCAAAATCTGTCTCGTTGTCGGAGACCACCGGACTAGGGACCTTTACTTCTTCCTGAGAAGGACTCTTGCCAACAGAAGAACCAGCCTCTTCATGCTGCAGAGTATTACCAAACCTTCGGCCCGAGTTGAACAGAACAGTTCTTCTCTTCTTCTTCTTCTCCTTCTTCAGGAGCATAGCCTTCAGTTCTTCTTGGCCTTTAGCCAGACCCTTGATTAATTCTTGGAATTGTGCATTCTGCACCTGAAGAGCCTTGATTGATGTCTCAGTTGATGCAGATTCGGGATTCATGACGCTGAAATAAACAGCGAAGAACTGTAAGCAACCTGAAAAAGGAAGAAACCTGCTATGCACATGATGTATGAAATGCGTATGCAATGCATCAAAGGGTTCGAAAGTTCAAATTTGTTGTAGACAAAAAAGAACACACGTTATCATTAAGGAAATCATTCTTTAATACATCAGAGCCTCATGGGCGAAAGTACAAAAATCAAATCAATCCCAAAATACACTGCGCATCCTCTTCGGAGCTATGTAAGTGTTGAGATTCCTCTCCTCATGCAACAGGCGAGTGAGCTCCAAGACCTTCTTTTCGCTGGCATGCAGACTAGTCTCAAGAGAACTCCTTTCCTCCTTAAGCTGGATCCAGCTCTTCTGCATCTCTTCCCAGGATGTGGGCATATCAGGGTGCTGAATAGTGTAGGACACTTCCCCTTCCGAGACTGGTTCTTTGATTACTGGGAGCATGTGAGGATAAGGCATCACTAACTTCTGAGAGCGGGCGCGTACCCACTTGAGATAAGGCTCCAAAGGGATGGAGTTCCTGTGCCCCAGTGTCTTGCTGTCTATCTTACTGGGCATCCTCCAGGCTCTGATAAATCTCTGGCGAAATCCTTGAGTATCGTTGTCGAAGTCAAAGACTATGTCAGGAATTAACATGTCATGAGGACCATCCCTCCGAGCATAACCAAACTGTCTCCAAGCCAGGCATGGACTATAAGTAATACCTCCTCTGATTCCAAGTAAAGGAACATTAGGGTACTCCCCGCAACGATCAATGATAGTGACATCTTCTCTGGACCGAGAACACCAATGTATATCAGCATGTGTAAGAGTCATCAACCGTTGTGACCATCTCAAACCCCGCTCATTCTTCAAGACTGATTGTGGAAGGTGCGAAATAAACCACCTTCCCAGGAGAGGAGTGAAACACATAAGGACACCTCTTTTTCTCATGGTTCGAGTGTAACATGAGTGAAGGATGTCCCCCAGCAACGTAGGTATAAGATTCCTGGACATAAAGATCTGAACAGCACTGATATCAATAAGCTGATCTGGATTAGGGAACAACACCAAACCATAGACAAGGAGGGCCACAACCTCTTCAAAAGCTTGCAAGTCAAGGGAGTTCCAACATTCAAGGGCCTTTTCAAACAGGAACCTGGCTAAGAACCCTTTGATACCACTTCTAACTTCCCAATGTCCCTTGAGGTCAGATGACTGTAGGTGCAAGGCTTTAGCAATCTCTTCCAGCTTAGGTTCCTTTTCTGTACCGTTGAAGGGTAGCTGATCAAGGATAGGGATCTTCAGGAGCCGGGAGAACTCCTCCAATGTAGGTACCAACTGATAATCCAAGAAGGTAAAACAGTGCTGCAGAGGGTCAAAGAATTGGAACAAGACCTTTATCATATCTTCCTCAATGTTGGTGTTGACCAAGCTGATGAGGCTTCCATGCCTTTCACTGAATGAAGAGTTCTCGGGAATCCTGGATATAAGCTCCTTAAGCTGAGGAGGGACCCTTACAAGACTGACTTGAATTGTCTTTCTACGAACAGTTTCCATGTCCTACAAAACAAGAACAAAGATGAAAATTCGAACCCCTGAAATGGTTAGTCAATGCATATGATGCTGGATGATGTCATGATGCTATGATTAAACACACCACAGATATTTACAAAGACAAACATGTAAGGCACACAAGGCACACAAGGCAAGCCCTTAAGGTTTAAGGCCAGCATGGGGTCTGGGTAGTACCCTCTTGGAGTTCGTGGGTTCAACCTGTCCTAATCAAAGTAACCGGGTTCTAAGGTTCCCAATATCACGGGATTGCTTTCATTGTTCATCGTTTCGATTTAGCCACTGAACTGGCGACCGAAATATTCCAGGAAAGCAACCCTCAATTGAGTGTAGTATCGAGTATCAACCAACCTCGGACTGCACCAAAGTCAGTTATCTCACTACCCTAAAGAGGCCAAGATAGTTCAATTAAGGTTCCTAAGGTCTGTTGATGCTTCATGACACCACATGGAGGCCCCGTACTCTCCTTGACTGAACTCAAGGGTTACCGGTACACACCAAAGTGCCACATCAATGTAGCAGACTGTTTCAACCATGTCGGTATACCCCGCACAGTTCCCTCACAGCCTTGTTGCTACTTTCTAAGAAGGTATCCCCAGATCCGGGTTAGGATCTATAGAACTCCCAAGACAGTCCCACAATAATAAAGCAAGCAAGGAAAGCAATTGAAAACACAGTGATCTTAGTCCTAAGGTACATCTCACTTTAAATTAAGTCCCCAGCAGAGTCTCCAGTTCTGTGATCGGTGGATCTGGAACTGACTGTTTAACGCTGGTTCGCGAAATGTCGCGGAAGCAAGAGTCGCCACCGTCTTTTATTTTCTCCAAATGGAAAGGACAAAAGCACAAAAAAATTCCTTAAAGAGATTGCTCTCGGTTCGGGAGGTAGATTATAGAAAGGGAAGGTGTTAGCACCCTTTCTATCCATGGTTATCCATGGGCTCTTAGATACTTGCTCAATGTGTTTTCAAAATGTTTGCTTGCTTTTCAATGTGGGTTTAAAAAGTTTCTTTGAAAAATTTCAGTTCGACTCGTACGTCAGAGTGTTTGAAAAATTTGTTTTGAAAGCTTTTGAAAAGTGTTGGTGTGAAAAGATTTCAGTTTGTTTTGAAGAGAGCAAGTATCTACGAGAACCTACCTACCCTAAGGAATTCGTCTGTGTAAATGTCCTTTAAAGTAGTGCCATCCCACCATTGAGGGGTAGGTAGCACCACCGTTGGAGGTGTTCGGGTCAATTCGAGTTTGTAGGGACATGGTGATCACCAGAGCAATGGGAAGACACCTTAGAAGCTACCCTCATGCCAGGTTCCCGGATCATGAGGACTTACTAAGACATCCTCTACTCGACGATCACCTTTCGAGGCAAGGCAACAGTGAGGCGTACCCTAGGGGTGGTGTGTGCGATTCGTGTATCATTTTCATTGATATTTGTCTTGTCATGTTAAAGTGATCTACGCTTGATTTTATTATGGTCCATTCATTCTTGCATGCTTGTTTAACAGTTTAAAAAGTTGCGAGGAAAATAAATCTACAACTATTACAAATGGCGCGGGTCCACATCGCCAAAATTAAACCGGACCCGATTTAACGGAAAGTAAATAAAGCAAATTAAAAGTGCGAAAAGTTTAAGTTACAACGCTTTGGGAGAGGTACATAATTATTTAAGCAATAAAATAAATGTGCGAATTAAATAAATTACGAACGAGGGCGTTGGACCCTTTTGCAAAATATTATTAATAAGGAATTAAAATTAAGAGTTAAAAGAAAATGTTTTTTAGTATTTTTGTGTTTTTTGATTTACTAGAAAAAAGAGAATTAAT
This sequence comes from Vicia faba, assembly GCA_948472305.1. Classification (NCBI taxonomy): domain Eukaryota; kingdom Viridiplantae; phylum Streptophyta; class Magnoliopsida; order Fabales; family Fabaceae; genus Vicia; species Vicia faba. The sequence continues at coordinate 1,664,888,445 of OX451736.1, forward strand.
TATAATTAAAATAAAATGTCAAACCCTAATTCTAATTAGTTTTAAGTTATTTAAGAAAAAAATGTTGAATCTTAACCTAATTTAAACCTAAATTCTTTTATGTACAATTTAATTATGAAAATAAAATGAATAATATTATTATAAAAAAGGAAAAATTAAAAGGAATAAAAATCATCAATTAAACCTAAATTCTATATTTTTTATATTTTATTATGAAAAGAATTAAAGTTGCAACCTAAATTAATACTAAGTTAATTTACATGTTAATTTATTTATGAAAATAATTAAATTAAATATTTATTATATTTTTCATCTTTTCTAGATTTTTTATGATGTTTTTTATATTTTGTAAAAATAATAATTACTTTAAACAAATAAAAAAAATAAAATAACAACAAAAAATAAAATAAGAAAAATATAGCAAAAGCAAACCAGGGGGGGTTCAGGCCCTAAAGTGGAGGTATGGTCCTTAGAATGCTGGCCCATTAAGCTTGCAATTCGTTGACTTTTCCATGCATTATGTGGCATGTTGACTGGGGGTACAGCGTGCTCCTTGAATCCCTGCCCTTGATTTGAATTTGCTGGACGCGTGGACCTTTAGATTTTGAGGCGTATGATGCATCCATAATATTGACACTGCATAGGAATTTGGATTGAAAAATAATAGCGAAATATGCAAGACTTGGGACTTGAACCCAGGTCATGAGGGTTACCAGCGTTGTCTCCAACCAACTGTGCCAATTCACGCTTTTGTAATATAATTAGCAAACAAATAATATAATAGAAAAACGAGATTAGTGCTGGAAAACGCGCGAAGTTTAAACCAACGAATCATGCTTTGCCACGCTTCATCGTCTCCACGCGTTTTTTTCTTTTTTTTTGAAACAAGGACGTATGGCAACGGTTTTCCACGCGTTGCAGAAGATAGGCTATTGGAAAATAGCGAACAGGGTTATGATGTCCATAAATTGATCGCGAATGGTGTTTCCTGTTCGTCCAGGCTTGCTGAGTACAACCATCATAGTCTTGTGGGCTAATTTTACTTAGTCTTAAAAGCCCTAATTTCTCCTCCTGAAAACCCTAGAAAAGCTAACATGGTAGAATCATATTGAGAGCGCAAAAACACAATCAAATGGTACGGTTAGCATCAGAAAACATCAATGAGTAACAATCCATAACAAAAATGCAATGATTATGCTTCAAAATTAAAATACGATTAAGCAAGTTTCTTGATGCAGTTTACGTTCAATCTACCAATTCTTGTAGTTTTGATGGTGGTTAATGAGTGAGAATCGTTCAGTGAGACTTGAGGATGCTATTGGGATCGTTGTTGTGCCTTGAATCGCCTCCTAAAGTTGATTTCAGATTTTTGTTCTTAAGCCAAATTTTCAAGTTTTTATCTTGTTCTTCTGCGCAGCTTAGAGTGTTCTAGCATTAGGTTTATGATCTAGTATTTGTATGGAAGGCATTAGGTTAACAAAACTAGCACAAATCCAAGGCATTCATTGTTTTGCATATTTGATTTTCTTAAGATCTTTTTGAATCTTTTTCATGTGTTCTTTGTATCAATTAGCTCAAATCAGACCAAATCTTGCCTAATTAGCATGTGCACGAAATATTGAGTCTAGAATGTGTACAAAAGATTTGTTTGGTTCATTTAGATATTTTCCACATATTTAATTGATTTAAATGAATTAATATTAATAGAAATTCAAATAAATAAATAAAAAATGAGAAAATACTTCCCTTTGGGCCAAGTGGTCGTGCATATGCTTAGAATGATGAATCATGGAAGAAAAATGGGCCCATTAGCAATTTTAGGTCATTTGGATCAAAGTTGACTTTTCAAAATATCCAAAAATTTCCCAACTTCCACAAGGCATAACTTGCTCAATTTTTAAGCTTTTCACATGTTCTTGGACATTTTGGAAAGGTCTTTGAGTCCTCTAACCAATGTCTTTGGTCCCATTTCATTTTGATTTACCAATCTCAAGTTATGGCCTTTGACTTAAAGTCCCTTTTTGTTGACTTTTGAAAATGACCTATAATGTTGAAATTGATAACTTTTTGTGAGAGCATTTCTTGGACTTGAAGTATGAAGATGAGTTGTAGGAAATGTCTTTCTCTTCAAAATGAGCTTTGGGTGGAATTTTTCTGATAATCCATGTGAAAGTTATGCCCTGGTCAATTTCAGTTGACTTTTTCAGCTGTCCAAATATAGTAACTTTTACATCTTTGGTGATTTCTGAGCCAAATTTTGAGAATCATGATCAAGCATTGATCAAATGATGTTTGTGGCTTCAAAATGATATGTTGACCAAAAATTTGAACTTTTGACTGTCAAATGACCATTTTGCCCCTACAGTTGACTGTAGTGCAATTTAGGGTTTTGACTGTGCAATTTTGAGCTGAATGCCTTGAAACTTGATATGAGGATACTTGACCATATTTGTAAGCATATGAGACTTGATTGGACCCTTGAAAACTTCATTTTCTTGATCAGAACCCAAACCCTAGTTTTGACTGTATAGGAGACCTTTGCACTATGCAACCCTTGGGGAATTTTGTGACTTGGCTTGGCAATTTCTTGAAGAATATGGGAGGGCAAATTTTGGGGTGCAACAGAGAGGATTAAGAAGTGTTTTGTTAATAGAAAAGAAAAGAAGATTATGTGGGCCTCATGCTTGTCCTGGGCCCAAAACAGCATTTTGAAAGAGAATCGGCAGGGGGGGGTGCACACCCAAAAACAAATGGGCTTAGGCGCTGAAACGGGGCAAGGCCCAAGGCTTTGAACAATTTGCCTTAGGGTTTCTTTGGTTTTGTATTATTTGGAAATTAGGGTTTACTGAGAGCACAGAGGCGCGCCGTTCTTCGTTTTCACTTCGTCTTCATCCTTGAGCTTTCTGAATGCCTCCAAGCCTGGCCACCGGCGCCATCATCCATCTCTCCTTCCTCCATAGTCGAGCACGGTGACCTTACGAAAAAGGTTTGGTTTTGATGCTTTGTACATTTTTACATTTTTTTGCATGCTTTCATTCGTTTTGGATTCTGATTTTAAGGTTTGTTATTGTTGTTTCTATTGAGGTGTATGAAAGGAAAGAAAAGAAGTTATACTACCTTTGTTGGAGGAGGATGGTGGATCTGGAGGCGCCTAGGACGGCTGAGGGAGGAGGAAGCGGTGCTGAGCTAGCTTGGAAACTCTGGTACTCGTATTTTCCTTTTAGATTGTTGGTTGAATGATGCTTGTTGTACCCCAAAATTTGCCCTCCCATATTCTTCAAGAAATTGCCAAGTCAAGCTTCAAAATTCCCCAAGGGTTGCACAGTTCAAGGGCCTCCTAAACAGTCAAAATTAGGGTTTTGGTTCTGACAAAGTAAATGAAGTTTCCAATGGTCCAATCAAGTCCCACATGCCTATAAACATGGTCAAGCATCCTCATACCAAGTTTCAAGACTTTCAGCATAAAATTGCACAGTCAAAAACCCTAATTGCACTACAGTCAACTGTAGGGGCAAAATGGTCATTTGACAGTCAAAAGTTCAAATTTTTGGTCAACATCTCATTTTGAAGCCACAAACATCACTTGATCAATGCTTGATCATGATTCTCAAATCTTGGCTCAAAAATCATCAAGATGCAAAAGTTTCCATATTTGGACAGTTGAAAAAGTCAACTGTAAATTGACCAGGGCATAACTTTCACATGGATTATCAGAAAAATTCCATCCAAATCTCATTTTGAAGAGAAAGACATTTCCTACAACTCCTCTTCATACTTAAAGTCCAAGAAATGCTCTCACAAAAAGTTATCAATTTCAACATTATAGGTCATTTTCAAAAGTCAACAAAAAGGGACTTTAAGTCAAAGGCCATAACTTGAGATTGGTAAATCAAAATGACATGGGACCAAAGGCATTGGTTAGAGGACTCAAAGACCTTTCCAAAATGTCCAAGAACATGAGCAAAGCTTAAAAATTGAGCAAGTTATGCCTTGTGGAAGTTGGGAAATATTTGGATATTTTGAAAACTCAACATTGCTTCAAATGACCTAAAATTGCTAATGGGCCTCTTTTTCTTCCACAATTCATTATCCAAGGCATGTGCACGACCATTTGGCCCAAAGGGAAGTTTTTCTTCATTTTTTTATTTATTTATTTGGATTTTTATTATTAATAATTCATTAAATTAATTAAAATACATGAAAAATGTTAAACCTAATGTTTCAAATCTTTTTGTGCATAAAACATCTCCAAGATTTCGTGCAAATCAGATTAGGAAAGAATCAAAGGCAATTGGATGTGATTGGCATCAAAAACATGTGAAAAAGATTGCAAAATAATGGCTTGAAAATCAAATATCTTTTTCATCAATTCATGGATGTTTTGATCAATTTTTTGACCTAAATCATTCTCACATAAATACCAGGTGCAACCCTAATGCTAAAGAGGTCCAAGCTGCGCCATATACAGAAAACCATACTTGAGTTTCTTGCTTAAAAATTCAAAACAGAAATCGTGATTCCAAAGCATTTCAAGGCAAAGTAATCAGTCCATTGCATCCCTGGGACATCAAGCAACGTACCTGGATCAAGAACACCAACTCTAATGCCTTAAATCATTGTACAGAAATCGAATTTTTTTCATATAAATGCATATTCGTATTCTGAGTTATAGGCATTTTCATGGCATTTTGTTTGTGTATTCATACTAAATGATGTATTCTGAAGCTAACCACATGGATTAATTGCGTTTTTATACACTATATGCAAATCCGCCATTGTTGTCTTTTAGGGTTTGTGAAGCTTTGAATTGGGGTTTCCCAGCTAAGGTAAAATTGGACGTTCTCAATACCATAACTGGATTCAGCGTGCTTGGACGAAAAAGATAGGACCCTCGCGCCTAATTTATGCTCAAAGATGGCTTAATCGCTATTATTGTATATGGCCTCTTTTGGGGGGGGGGGTTCAAAACCCCCGCTAACCATTCTCTATTTTCAGGAAAGAAACAAGACCAGGAGGAAGATGATGATATGTAGAGCGATGGTTGGTCCACTTAAAAATTCGCGTGCAAAAGGCACTAACGCATTATTCTATTTTATAATATTTGTTTGTTATTTGATATACAGAAAGCGCGTTTGGTTCGTTTGGCAAGGCATAGCATTGGTATTCATCAAGACCTGGGTTCGAGCCCCAGGTCCTTCATCCTTTCCATATTATTTTTCCACTAATGATTCTATGCAGATTCAGTACAAGGCGCCTACCATACAACGCTCCATCCAACACGCCACTTGGCCAATCTCATCAATCCAAGGGCCCTGATCTGGAGAGCATGGTAAATCTCAGTCAACGCACTCACACGCTAGCATGGAAAGTCAGCCAGGCCAAAGGCCATTGGGCCCAAATTGCCAAATAAAAACCTCCTATTTGGGGGGCAGACCCCCCCTAGGTTTGAATTTTATTCTTTTCTTTATTTTACTTATTCCAATTATTATTTTTAATTAGTTAATTAACTTAATAATTTTTTCATAAAAAACATAAAAAACAATAAAAAATCAGAAAAGAGACAAAAATTAATATTTTTATTTAATGTTATATTTTTTGTAAATAAAACCTTTATTAATTAATTAGTTTTAATTTAGGAGTAAATCTTAATATTTTCTTAATTAATTTAAAATTGGTAGAACTAGGGTTTGTAATAATTTTTTATCCTTTTTTCTTTTCTTTCATAATAATTAAATATTTCCTATTATTTTTATAAATTAAAATTGCATGTAAATAATTAGGTTAATTTAGGTTTAATTTTAATACTTTCTTAATAAACTAAAAAAAAACCATTAGAATTAGGGTTAGCATTTTAATTTCAATTAATCTCGTTAAATTCTCATAAATACAAAAAACTAAAAAATAATTTCTTTTTCTTTTTAATTTTAATTAATTTAATCATTTAATTTAATTTCGTTAAAAGGGTCCAACGCCCTCGTTTCTAATTTAAATTTCAATTCGCGTATTTATTTCTTTTTCTTTCAATATTCATGTACTTCTCCCAAAGCCGTGTAATTTCATAATCTCTCGCACTTTTATTTTAATTCTTTATTTTCTGTCAAATCGGGTTCTGGAAATTTTGGCGATGTGGACCCGCGCCTTTGTAATAGTTTAGGAACTTTATATTTCTCGCAATTTTTAACTATTAATAATGACATGCAAGAATGAATGATAAAATAAAAACAAACGCATAGATCACCCATAACCTGACAAGATAAATACAAATGAATCTGACACACAAATCACACACCACCCCTAGGGTACGCCTCACTGTTGCCTTGCCTCGAAAGGTGATCGTCGAGTAGAGGATGTCTTAGTAAGTCCTCATGATCCGGGAACCTGGCATGAGGGTAGCTTCTAAGGTGTCTTCCCATTTCTCTGGTGATTACCATGTCCCGAACCTCGAATTGACCCGAACACCTCCAACGGTGGTGTTACCTACCTCTCAATGGTGGGATGGCACTACTTTAAAGGACATTTACACAGACGAATTTCTTAGGGTAGGTAGACGACTCTTGATACTTGCTCTAAATTTCAGAACAAATCAAAAAAATACTTTTCACACCAACACATTTTCAAAAAAGCTTTCGAAAGCATTCTTTCAAACACTCTTGAGGACCGATACAAGAGTCGAACTGAAATTTTCAAAGAAACTTTTTTTAAAACCCACAATTGAAAAGCAAACAAACCATTTTTGAAAACACATTGAGCAAGTATCTAAGAGCCCATGGATAACCATGGATAGAAATGGTGCTAACACCTTCCCTTTCTATAATCTACCTCCCGAACCGAGAGCTAATCTCATAAGGAATTTTTCTGTGCTTTTGTCCTTTCCATATTGGAGAAAATAAAAGACGGTGGCGACTCTTGCTTCCGCGACATTTCGCGAACCAGCGTTAAACAGTCAGTTCCAGATCCACCGATCACAGAACTGGCGACTCTGCTGGGGACTTAACTTAAAGTGAGGTGTACCTTAGGGTTAGTTCATAACTGTGTTTTCAATTGCTTTCCTTGTTTGCTTTAAATTGTGGGACTGTCTTGGGAGTTCTATAGATCCTAACCCGGATCTGGGGATACCTTCTTAGAAAGTAGCAACAAGGCTGTGAGGGAACTGTGCGGGGTATACCGACATGGTTGAAACAGTCTGCTACGTTGATGTGGCACTTTGGTGTGTACCGGTAACCCTTGAGTTCAGTCAAGGAGAGTACGGGGCCTCCGCGTGGTGTCGTGAAGCATCAACAGACCTTAGGAACCTTAATTGAACTATCTTGGCCTCTTTAGGGTAGTGAGATAACTGACTTTGGTGCAGTCCGAGGTTGGTTGATACTCGATACTACACCCAATTGAGGGTTGCTTTCCTGGAATATTTTGGTCGCCAGTTCAATGGCTAAATCGAAACGATGAACAATGAAAGCAATCCCGTGATATTGGGACCCTTAGAACCCGGTTACTTCTAATAGGACAGGTTGAACCCACCAACTTCAAGAGGGTAATACCCAGACCCCATGCTGGCCTTAAACCCTAAGGGCTTGTCTTGTGTGCCTTACATGTTTGTCTTTGTAAATATCTGTGGTGTGTTTAATCATAGCATCATGACATCATCCAGCATCATATGCATTGACTAACCATTTCAGGGGTTCGAATTTTCATCTTTGTTCTTGTTTTGTAGGACATGGAAACTGTTCGCAGAAAGACAATTCAAATCAGTCTTGTAAGGATCCCTCCTCAGCTTAAGGAACTTATATCCAGGATTCCCGAGAGCTCTTCATTCAGTGAAAGACATGGAAGACTCATCAGCTTGGTCAATACCAACATTGAGGAAGATATGATAAAGGTCCTGTTCCAGTTCTTTGACCCTCTGCATCACTGTTTCACCTTCTTGGACTATCAGCTGGTACCTACATTGGAGGAGTTCTCCTGGCTCCTGAAGATCCCTATCCTTGATCAACTACCCTACAACGGTACAGAAAAGGAACCCAAGCTTGAAGAGATTGCTAAAGCCTTGCACCTACAGTCATCTGACCTCAAGGGACATTGGGAAGTTAGAAGTGGTATCAAAGGGTTCTTAGCCAGGTTTCTGTTTGAAAAGGCCCATGAATGTTGGAACTCCCTTGACTTACAAGCTTTTGAAGAAGTTGTGGCCCTCCTTGTCTATGGTTTGGTGTTGTTCCCTAACCCAGATCAGCTTATTGATATCAGTGCTGTCCAGATCTTCATGTCCAGGAATCCTATACCTACGTTGCTGGGGGACATCCTCCACTCATGTTACACTCGAACCATGAGAAAAAGAGGTGTCCTTATGTGTTGCACTCCTCTCCTGGGAAGGTGGTTTATTTCACACCTTCCACAATCAGTTTTGAAGAACGAGCGGGGTTTGAGATGGTCACAACGGTTGATGACTCTCACACATGCAGATATACATTGGTGCCCTCGGTCCAGAGAAGATGTCACTATCATTGATCGTTGCGGGGAGTACCCTAATGTTCCTTTACTTGGAATCAGAGGAGGTATTACTTACAACCCATGCCTGGCTTGGAGACAGTTTGGTTATGCTCGGAGGGATGGTCCTCATGACATGTTAATTCCTGACATAGTTTTTGACTTCGACAACGATGCACAAGGACTTCGCCAGAGATTTATCAGAGCTTGGAGGATGCCCAGTAGGATAGACAGCAAGACACTGGGGCACAAGAATTCCATCCCGTTGGAACCTTATCTCAAGTGGGTACGAGCCCGCTCCCAGAAGTTAGTGATGCCTTATCCCCATATGCTCCCTGTGATCAAAGAGCCAGTCTTGGAAGGAGAAATATCCTACACTATTCAGCACCCTGATATGCCCACATCCTGGGAAGAGATGCAGAAGAGCTGGATCCAGCTTAAGGAAGAACGGAATTCTCTTGAGACCAGTCTACATGCTAGTGAAAAGAAGGTCTTGGAGCTCACCCGCTTATTGCATGAGGAGAGGAATCTCAACACCTACATAGCTCCAAAGAGGATGCGAAGTGTCTTTTGGGATTGATTTGCTTTTGTATTATTTTGCCCATGAGGCTTTGATGTATTGAACAATTATTTCCTTAATGATAACGTGTGTTCCTTTTTGTCTACAACAAATTTGAACTTGCGAACCCTTGAATGCATTGCATAAACACATATCATTCATCACGTGCATAGCAGGTTTTCCTCTTTTCAGGTTGCTTACCGTTCTTCGCTGTTTATTTCAGCATCATGAATCCCGACTCATCCTCAACTGAGATGTCCATCGAAGCTCTTCAGGCGCAGAATGCGCAATTTCAGGAACTAATCATGGGTTTGGCTCAGGGCCAAGAGGAGCTGAAAGCTCTGCTCCTGAAGAAGGAAAAGAAGAAGAAGAGAAGAACTGTTCTGTTCAACTCGGGCCGAAGGTTTGGCAATACTCTACAGAATGAAGAGGCTGGTTCTTCTATTGGCAAGGGTACTCCTCAAGCGGAAAAAGGTCCTAGTCCGGTAGTCTCTGACAACGAGACCGATTTTGATGAAGAGCAGTATCCTCCTGCGGAAGACCGCTACAAACAGTTGGAAGACCGGTTGAATGCTATGGAGATACAACATGTGCCTGGGCTGGATTTTGGAGATCTGGGTTTGTCTACTGGTGTGATCATTCCTCGTAAGTTCAAAGCACCATCCTTTACCAAGTACGACGAGGCGTCTTGTCCCAAGCTACATCTCAGGTCCTATGTTCGGAAGATTCAACCGTACTCGGTGGATAAGAATTTGTGGATCCACTTCTTCCAGGAGAGTCTTTCAGGGACTCATCTCGAATGGTTCTATCAGCTGGATGGGACCAAGGTTCGTAACTGGGAGGAGTTGGCTATTGCTTTTTATAAGCAGTATCAATATAATGCCGACCTTGCCCCTACGCGTACCCAACTCCAGGGTATGTCGTTAGGTTCAAGTGAAGGTTTTAAAGAGTACGCTCAGAAGTGGAGGGATCTGGCTGGCAGAGTGCAGCCTCCATTGACTGATCGGGAGTTAGTAGACATGTTCTTGGGGACCCTATCTGGGCCATTTTTCAACCATCTTATCAGTAATTCTTCTGCTGGATTCACTGATCTTATTCTGACTGGAGAGAGAATTGAGGCTGGGTTGAAGTCTGGAAAGATTCTGAAGGGTGCATCGTCTAGTTCTGAGAAGAAACCCTTCAAGAAGGAGGCTAGTGCTGTATATGGCTCCCAGAGGCAAGAGAAATCTGAGCGCCGCCAATCTGTCAGTGCGGTAATGATTGCCAAGCCTGCTGCCGCTCCTCGGCCAACCAATCCTCAAAGGGCTGAAAGACCCCGGAGAGAGTTTACCCGTTTGAGCATGACCTTATCGCAAATCTTGCCACAATTGCTATCCACCAATCTAGTGACTGTTAGAGAGGCACCCAAGGGTGTAAACACTGCTTCCCCCAAGTACAACCCAAATGCCCGCTGTGCGTACCATTCTGGTAGCCCGGGGCATTCCACTGATGACTGTTGGGCATTAAGGAATAAGGTGCAAGACCTTATTTACGCGAAGGAGATACAGTTTGAAGCGCCTGAGAGGCTAAATGTGGTAATTGCTCCTATGCCCCAACATGGAGTAAATGTTGTTGATGAAGAGGTGTACGCTGTTTCTGTGGATGATCTAGCCACTCCCTTAATAACTGTCAAGAAGAACCTACTGCTGGCCGGTTTATTTCCGGGTTGCAGTGAGGGTTGCCTGTTCTGTGCTGTTTCCCTATCTGGTTGTCCCTTGCTGAAGTTAGGCATCCAAAGCTTGATGGACAGTAAGGAGATTCTGTTCAAAAAGTCTGCTGTTCAGTTGGTTCCGGTAGAAGAAGTTTCTGTGGTTACCATCTTCAATAACCCAATCAAGGCTCTCCCGAAGAAACCTGTCCAAATCATGACTGTTGCACCTGTAGTTATTACTGTTCCGGGGCCTCTCCCCTACGTATCTGATAAAGCTGTCCCCTGGCACTATGGGGCAAATGTGTATGTGAACGGAATTAAACAAGAATTCAACACTGGCGCCAGTATCTGTGATATCACTGGCCCAGCCAAGGTTACCCGCAGTGGCAGGCTCTTCTCGCCTGACATTGCACCGCCCGCTACTCGAAGACCCCTCCTCATAACACCTACAAGTGTACCTGTTCCTGTTGCTGACCAAGTTGTTTCCCCTGCTGCCGAGTCATCCAATGCTCGGGGCAAAGGAATTGAAGATGAGCCGGCCCGGATGGAGGCACCGATACCTATAAATGCTGAGGCCTCCCAACAAGAAATGGAGGAAATTTTAAAAATAATAAAGAAGAGTGACTTCAATGTTGTGGAGCAGCTGGGGCATACGCCCTCCAAGATCTCAAGGCTCTCCTTGTTACTGTGCTCTGAGGCCCATGCTAAGGCCTTGATCTCATTTCTCAAGACGGCCCATGTGCCACAGGAGACATCTGCAGTCCAGTTCACTGATTGCGTAGCAAATCTGACAGCGGACAACGGCTTGGGTTTCTCAGATGCTGACCTAACTGCAAAGGGAAGAGACCACAATGACGCCCTGCATGTCTCTATTGAATGCAGGGGCACTACTCTGGCACATGTATTGGTGGATACTGGTTCTTCCTTGAATGTTCTACCAAAGAAGGCTTTAGACCGTTTGGATTGTGAAGGCCTAGAGCTGAAACCCAGCAATATCATCGTCAGGGCCTTTGACGGTTCAAAAAGGATGGTTCATGGAGAGGTTGACATTCCCATTCGTGTGGGCTCTCAGGTGTTTGACTCTACTTTTTATGTGATGGATATCCGTCCGTCGTACTCTTGTCTACTAGGTCGACCTTGGATCCATAAAGCTGGGGCAGTGACTTCTACCTTGCAACAGAAGCTGAAATACCCTGTCAGAGGGAAGATCGTCACTGTGCAAGGAGAGGAGGAGTATATGGTGAGCCATTTGAATTCCTTCAGATACATTGAGATGGATGGGGAGTTTATTGAAACCCCCTTTCAGCATTTCGAGGAGGTGCTTCCAATTTCAGCAGCAGCAGAAACAGCAGTCGAAGAGAATGTTCCGTTGAAGATGGCTTCCCTGAAGGATGCCCGGGCTGTGGTTCAAAAAGGTGAATGTGCTAACTGGGGCAGGCTTCCCGACTTTACACAGAAAACTGACAAATTTGGACTGGGTTTTACTGCAGAGGGTCAGAAAGCTATGCGGAAGGCGAAGACCAGAAGACCTCCTGTGCTCATCACAAATCCAGGAGTGAATGCTGTTGGGGAGGACAATGAAGTGGATGAAGCAGAATTCAATAGCTGGATCTACCCGAAGACCGAAGGCGGATTGACCAATTGGATTGTCAAAGGCCATACTCCTGTTACTTTTGTTACGCAGTAATAAACTTCTTTGTTTTGTTATTTGTAATAAACAATAAATAAACTTTATGGCCCGGTGTCTTACCCGAGGCACCGTGGTTTCATTTGTGAGGGCATATAAATTGTCATTTCATATATCATAAATGAAAATCTTGGACGTTTTCTCGCATTTCAAATCTTGTGCTCCTTTTCTGTCTTTCCTTCCTTTATATATTTCAAAAACAGTTGTATTTACACACACACTCACTCATACAGGTTTCAATCCACTCTGGATCTCACTGGTAACGACTCTGCTACTGCCAATTATGACTTTGAAAATCCGATCAACTTAGCCGAAGACGAAGGTGAAGATGATTGCGAAGTGCCTGGCGAGCTTGCAAGACTGTTACTTCAGGAAGAGAGGGCAATTCGACCACATGAAGAGCCAGTGGAAACAATAAACTTGGGTACTGAAGCAGACAAGAAAGAGGTAAAGATTGGTGCCAACCTAGAGCCCAGCGTGAAGCAACGGTTGACTAAGATGCTACATGATTATATGGAGATCTTTGCCTGGTCCTACGAAGACATGCCCGGGTTGGATACCGATATTGTGGTCCATCACTTGCCTACTAAGGAAGACTGCCCTCCAGTTAAGCAAAAGGTCCGCCGTATGCGTCCAGAGATGTCTGAGAAGATCAAAGCCGAGGTTATGAAGCAGTTTGATGCCGGGTTTCTTGCAGTAACTTCTTACCCTCAGTGGGTTGCTAATGTGGTGCCGGTACCAAAGAAAGACGGAAAGGTCAGAATGTGTGTCGACTACAGGGATCTGAACAGGGCCAGCCCCAAGGATGACTTCCCTCTACCTCACATTGATGCCCTTGTTGACAATACAGCTCAGCACAAAGTGTTCTCTTTCATGGATGGCTTTTCAGGTTACAATCAGATCAAGATGGCACCTGAAGACATGGAAAAGACTACATTTGTTACTCAGTGGGGCACCTTCTGTTACAAGGTCATGCCTTTTGGACTAAAGAACGCTGGGGCAACCTACCAACGTGCCATGGTTGCTTTATTTCATGACATGATCCATCATGAGATAGAAGTGTATGTTGACGACATGATCGCAAGGTCCCAGACTGAGGAAGAGCACCTAGATCATTTGCAGAAATTGTTTGACCGGTTGAAACTATACAAGCTGAGGTTGAACCCGAACAAGTGCACCTTCGGGGTAAGATCTGGGAAGTTGCTAGGCTTCGTTGTAAGTGATAAGGGCATTCAAGTGGACCCTGCTAAGGTGAAAGCTATTCAAGAGATGTCAGTTCCTAGGACAGAGAAGGAAGCCAGAGGCTTTTTAGGACGCCTGAATTACATTGCTCGATTCATATCGCACCTAACCGCTACCTGTGAACAAATCTTCAAGCTGCTGAAGAAAGATCAGGTAGTGCGTTGGAATGATGAGTGTCAGGCCGCTTTTGACAGAATCAAAGAGTATCTCCAAGAACCACCCATCCTTATGCCACCGGTTGAAGGGAGACCTCGGATACTATATCTAACAGTACTTGACAACTCAATGGGGTGTGTGCTGGGGCAGCATGACGAGTCTGGCCGAAAAGAGCATGCCATTTATTACCTTAGCAAAAAGTTTACCGACTGTGAGACCCGATACTCACTGCTTGAGAAAACTTGCTGCGCTTTGGTATGGGCTACTCGCCGGCTGAGACAGTATATGCTGACTCATACTACCTTGTTGATCTCAAAGATGGATCCTATAAAGTACATATTCGAAAAGCCTGCTCTGTCTGGGAGAATAGCAAGATGGCAAATGATCTTGACGGAATACGACATTCAGTACACGACCCAGAAAGCCATCAAGGGAAGTGTATTGGCAGACCACTTGGCACATCAGGCCGTAGACGACTATCAGTCAATGAACTTTGAGTTTCCTGACGAAAGCATCATGATAGTGACTGATTGTGAAGTATCTGGACCGGATGAAGGACCCGAGGAAGGATCCCGATGGTCTATGCACTTTGACGGAGCCTCCAATGCTTTGGGTAACGGTATCGGCGCCATAATCATATCACCTCAAGGTACTCATACTCCACTCACTGCCCGGCTATGTTTCAACTGTACCAACAACATGGCGGAGTATGAGGCGTGCATCATGGGTCTTCAAGCTGCGATCGACTTAAGGATCAAGTTTCTGAGTGTCTTCGGAGATTCCGCTCTCGTGATCAATCAGATTAAAGGAGAGTGGGATACGAAACATCTGAATCTTATTCCTTACAGAGAATGTGTGTTGACCTTGATCCCCCACTTCACGAAGATAACCTTTGAACACTTTCCGAGAGAAGAGAATCAGTTGGCGGACGCGTTAGCTACAATGTCTTCTATGTTCAAAGTTAAATGGGATAATGAGGCTCCCCGGATCATCATCTGGAAACTGGACGAACCGACATACTGTTGCAATCTCGAGACTGAGTTGGTGACTGAGAAGCCTTGGTACCATGAGGTGAAGAGATATTTGGAAGCTCAGGAATACCCTGAAGGTGCCTCCGTCAACGACAAGAAGTTTCTGAGAAGGTTCGCAGCAAAATTCTTCCTTAGCAACGGCATCTTGTACAAGCGAAACCATGATTCGACCTTACTGCGTTGTGTGGATAAGACTGAAGCGGAAAGAATCATGGAAGAGCTACATGAAGGGACCTTTGGTACACATTCCAGTGGACATACTATGGCGAAAAAGATCCTTCGGGCAGGGTATTACTGGTCCACAATGGAAGCTGACTGCTACCAACATTCCAGGACATGCCATAAGTGCCATATTTATGCAGACAAGGTGCATGTTCCTCCAGTTCCTTTGAATGTTCTGACTGCGCCTTGGCCGTTTGCAATGTGGGGCATAAACATGATCGGTAAGATTAAACCTACGACATCTAACGGGCATCGCTTCATCCTAGTGGAGATTAATTATTTTACAAAGTGGGTTGAAGCAGCTTCCTACGCTACAGTAACCAAGACTGTTGTGGCACGGTTCATTCGGCATAATCTGATCTGTCGGTACGGTGTCCCAGAGAGAATCATTACGGATAACGGTACCAATCTGAATAATAAGATGATCACTGAGCTCTGCGAGCAGTTCAAAATACAGCACCACAATTCTTCTCCTTACAGACCGAAGATGAATGGGGCTGTAGAAGCAGCAAATAAAAATATCAAGAAAATTGTGCAGAAGATGACAGTGACTTATAAGGATTGGCACGAGATGTTACCGTTCGCTCTACATGGGTACCGTACCTCAGCCAGGACTTCAACCGGGGCAACTCCTTTCTCTTTGGTTTATGGTATGGAGGCAGTCTTACCGATCGAAGTGCAAATACCCTCTCTCCGGATAATGAAGGATGCAAATCTGAACGAGGACGATTGGATCCAAACACGACTTGATCAACTCAACCTTATTGATGAGAAGAGACTTGCTGCTATCTGCCATGGTCAGACGTATCAGAAACGGATGATCAGGGCATTTAACAAAAAGGTCAGACCACAGGAATATCAAGTTGGGGATCTGGTAATCAAGCGAATCATCCTTCCTCAGAGTGATCCAAGGGGCAAATGGACCCCTACGTATGAAGGACCATTTATGGTTAAACATGTGTTCTCAGGAGGAGCCATGATTCTAACTGTTGTACCCCAAAATTTGCCCTCCCATTTCTCATTGATTTCTCACCACAAAGCCCTTGAAGCTCAAGATCCAGTTAGGGTTTCATCGGCTCAAGACTTCTCCTTGCACTATGGACCCAAATTAGGGTTTGTGTTTGCACAAAGATGCTTTGACCTAAAATTCCCAAGATGACTTTCATGCTTCATATTGGACTCCCAAGTTTACCCATATCAAGTTTCAAGTCTTGATTCCAAGTTTTGCCCAGTCAATTGGACAGTTGACCTAGAAATCAACTGTATTGGGGAAAAAGTCAGCTGTGGCCAATTGACAGTCAAACCTCATGAAATTTGACCCACATCAACATTATGAACTCATATGAACCATTTGATCAAGTTTGGATCACAATTCCCCAAGAAATTTGATCAGATCACCAAAAGGGCAAAATGGTCATTTTTAGGGTTTTGACTGCACAAAGGCAATTTTTGACTGTTTGACCTAGCCAATGGTAAACCAAGCTCACACATGGACTCAAGGACCCCATGGAATTATCTTGACATGCTCAACAAGCTCAAAAGATCCCAAGTACACAAGGTTGACAGTTGAATTTCCCAGTCAACTGATCAATTTTGACTGTATACTGAAAAGTCAAACTTTGACTTTTTGGTCAAAATCAAGAGTCAAGATTCATTTTTCATCAAAACATGCCAAATCATGAAACTTGTTCACTAAGAAATCACAAAATGCAAATTAGGGTTAAAAATTAGAATTTTTCATAACTTAGAATTTTTCTAAGTTATGAAAAAACCCTAATTTTTCCCCAACTTTGCCCCACTTTTTCACCAAGATCCATTTGGATTCAAACAAAAGTCCAAACATGAAAGTTGTAGCTTGTTGCATAATCTACAACTTTGATTCACAAAGTTTTCCCATTTGAGGCTTGTATCTCAAGTTACAAATTCTTGAATAAGGGCACTAAACCATTTTTTAACTTAGTGAAATTTTAACCTATTTTGACAAGGTTTTCTACCCCACTTCAAGGCCATTTTCCATACACTTCCACTTGGAATTTCAATTTTCATTTCAAAGATGGATTATAGTACACATTCCAAGCTTTCCAAAATGTCCAAGAACTCATCAAACAACCTCATAACTTGAGAGAATCGAATTTCACAATATGGTAAAAATTCACTTTTGTTCTTGACCAAAACATGATTCATAACACTATGCATTTTCAAAACTAAGCATGCCCCTTGATTATAGGCCTTTTATCTCAATTACACTCATAAATTTAATGCATATTCTTTGTGCCAAGACCATGTTCTTTGTGTTCTAACATTACATGAAGGTTTAATCCATTTATAGATAAAGCAAACTATCCATTTTTGCAAAAGTTCACTTTATGTCCAATTACAAATCCAAGCAGTACAAGCAAGATCTAATGGGCACAAGATTATGGACAAATCACTCTGATCAAGGAGAGTTGATGCAGCTCATTAGAGGTCCCCTACTGACCTAAAACACCAAGTTGCTTTTGTTTGCTTAAGAGTGAAGAAAAGTGCCATAACAGAACACATCTCTCATATCAGTCAAGAAACCCTTAAGCAAATATTGAAAACACATTCCAAGGATCAGAAGCAAGCTTTGGCACGACCCTTGCACCTCTCAAACAGTCCCATTGCCATAATCACTCTCAAACTGCACAAACAGGGCAAAGCCTGCAATTTGAGTGTTATCTCCCATTTCTCTCAAGCTTTCTTGCCCAAACCAGTTCATACACATCCCCTAGCATCTATGCAAGCTAACCATGACCTGAAGCACGACCTGTAATCCCTCTAACCACTTCCATCATTTTTAGTTTCTTGTTTTGCAGGTGAAGTGCTCTAGCACAATTCAGAAGCTTTCAAGACAAAGTAAACATTGGAATAGCATCCCTGGACCTCAAGGAAGCTTTTCCAATCATCACCTTGCACTGAAAGCTCCCCCATTGCAAGATAGAACTTCAGCTGAACAGGTATCTTGGTGAACTCGTATCTCTCTTATTATGCATCATTAGCCTTAAGTTTGTGAATAAACAATGTCCTATTCATGCCACTGAACATGTACATTCTTTTACTTTTCATTTCTTTTGCCTGAGTTGAGAGAATTTAAGGTTTGAAAATGGCAGAAAACTTAGGTCAAGATTTGGGATTGTTAAAATTCTCTCTCATTTCTGAGAGTTAGGAGATGTTCTTTATATGTTTGAAATCGTGATTCCATGCTTGACATTTTTTGTGTTGAAAGTTTGTGCAAAAGCTCAAAGAATCAGGATGTTTGAATCCCTGTTACAAGCGCGCGTTTTTGAGACATTTTTGGCTGAAGGTTGAAGAAGATGCTACGTGGGCTGGGCCTGTGTTATTTTCTTATTCACACCATATTTTTGATATTGCACCCCATGAGCCCATTTTGTCCATTTGCTTGATTTTTTGACTTTTCTTTTTTATTTCTGACTTATTTATTTTTGTTAATAATATTAAAAACAAAAAAATATTTTTCCTCACCATTTTTTAATTTATTAGGTATTTATTTGATTTTCTTCTAAATTATACATAAATAAAGGAATGTATACATTTTGTTAAAAATATTAAGAAATATGTAAAAACACATTTATTTTCATTTTTATTCTATTTTTGCCTTCTGAAAATATTTATATAAAAAATACTATTTTCTAAAATATTAAATATTATTATTATTTATATATATATATAATACATATTTAAAATAATACATATATACATATGTTCATTAATATATTTAGGATAAATACAAAATATATACCCCTTTTATTTTTCTTATTAATATTTAATATAAAAAAATACATTTTGGACAAATACCTCATTTTATTTTATTTTTGTATATATAGATAAATATTTGTTCATAATAAATAAATGGTATGTTTTATTTAATAGAATTAGGGTTTTACCCTAAATATGAAAATATTCCAAAAAATAATTCTTTTCTCATTTTTTTATTTACTTGACATAAATAATATTCTTTTTTTTATATATACACATGAAATTTCTTCTTTTACATTTTGGCATATTTATTTCAATTTCCATTTATTTATGCAATTGTTCATATTGTAAATACTCAAAGCAAATGATGTAATAGCTTAGATTCAATTTCTTGTCAAAATGTCTTCCCATTTGAACATTGTACCCCCCTCCCTATATTATTGTGATGTAATAGCGTAGGAATTTAAATTTCGCACTTTATCGCTTTCTAAACATACTATGCTAGAATTAGGGTTTGTATGCGAATAAAACGAACAAAAATAGTTGGACCTAATCTCAAGATAAATAAGCATGAAAATGGACAACACATTTCACACTTGCACCCCTAGGGTATTCCACTTTGTTGCCTTCAAATAATTGAGCCATATTGCATGTTGAACTTCTTTGGGTAAAACAAACAATCAAATGATCATAGTCCCTCAAAATGTTGCCTAAATAAATGATCAAGTCCCTTTTAAAGAAAAATTGCCCAAAGGCCTTTAGCACTATTGCAATTATGGTCTAAATGATGACCCGCACCTGTCCCTTTCATCTCCTAAGACAAGATTGTCCACCAAATGCAATGGTGGAACAAAATTGTCAAAAGGTTTAAAACATAACAAAAATCTTTGAGAAAACTTTAGGGTAGATAACTCTTAAGTACTTGCCAATTTGCAAAGAAAACACTTGCCTTATTTCAAAACCCACTTCACAAACACTTTCAAAACCAACTTTCAAAAAAACCTTGAAACATCTTTTCAAAAAGACAAACACCCTTTTGTAAAAAATTCGAGTAAAAAATTGTTACAAGGGCAGCCTATACAAGGCATCTTTTTCAAAACCTTTTCAAAACCACACACAAAGCACCATTTCAAACAATTAAAAACCAAGGCAAGTTTGATCTAAGCAAGTACCTAAGAGCCCATGGATAACCATGGATAGAAGGGGTGTTAATACCTTCCCCTTCTATAATCTACTCCCCGAACCCAAGAAAAATCTCAAAGGTTTTTGCTGTGCTTTTTAAACCTTTCCTTAGGATAAAATAAAAAGTCGGTGGCGACTCTTGCTCAACCGAAACATTTGCGAAAACGAACGCAAAACCCTAGTCAGTTCTCCCACCGTATCACAGAACTGGCGACTCTGCTGGGGAACATTTTTAAAGTGGAGTAACCTTAGGGCTTAGATCACCCTCTTGCATGACTAATTGTTTTATTTGCTTGCTTTATACTTTGGCTCTATTGTTTGGGTTTACAATCCTCCACCCGGATTTTGGGAAACATTCATAGATAGCAATACGTTGCGGAAACTGTGCGGGGTATACCGACACGGTCTAAGCAATAGCTATATTAGTGCGACATATTTGTGAGTACCGGTAACCCTTGAGTTCAATCAAGGAGAGTACGGGGCCGCTGAGTGATGTCACTAAGCACTAATGACCTAGAACCTTACTTGACCATCTTGGCCTTTTATTAGGGGTAGTGAGATGACCGGCTTTGGTGCAGTCCGAAGTTGGTAGATACTCGATACTACACTCATTGAGGGTTGTTTTCTTGGAATATTTTGGTCGCTAGTTAAGTGGCTAAACCAAAACAATGAACATTGAAAACAATCCAGTGATATTGAGCTTCTTAGAACCCGGTTACTATTTATAGGACAGGTTTTTAAGCCAACTACACTCAAGAGGGTACTTACCTATGAAACCCCATGCAAGCCTGAAATTAGGGTTTGGTGTGAGTTGATTGTACATATGTTTTGTGCATACATCATAAACATCATAAAACATCATATGCATTCACTAACCATTTCAAGGGTTTTGGATCTTCATCTTTGTTCTTGTTTTGTAGGACATGGAAATCCCTCGCAGAAATACCATTCAAGTCAACCTTGTGAGAATCTCTCCTCAACTCAAGGAGATCACCTCAAGAATTCCGGAAAATTCATCCTTCAGTGAAAGACATGGTATACTTCTCAGCCTAGTCAACACCAACATTGAAGAAGACATGATGAAAGTGCTATTCCAGTTCTTTGGCCCTCTTCACCACTGCTTCACTTTCCCTGATTATCAGTTGGTACCCACTTTGGAGGAGTTTTCTCAACTCCTAAGAATCCCTATCCTTAATCAACTACCCTTCAACGGTACGGAAAAGGAACCAAAGCCGGAAGATGTTGCTCGAGCATTACATCTTCAACCATCCGACATCAAGGGGCATTGGGAAACCAGAAGTGGCGTCAAAGGATTCTTAGCAAAATTCTTGTTTGAGAAGGCACAAGAATGTTGGAACTCATTGGACCTACAAGCCTTTGAAGAGATTGTGGCACTCCTTATCTACGGGTTGGTCTTGTTCCCAAATCCTGACCAATTGGTAGATGTCAACGCCGTCAAAATCTTCTTGTCCAGAAATCCAATACCAACATTGCTTGGGGACATCATTCACTCATTTTACACACAAACAATGAGAAAGAGGGGTGTTCTCATGTGCTGTACTCCTCTCCTTGCAAGGTGGTTTATTTCGCACCTTCCACAATCTGTCTGGAAGAATGACCAGGGTACAAGGTGGTCCCAACGGTTGATGACTCTTACTCATTCTGATGTGCATTGGTGTTCTCGGTCCAGAGAAAATGTCATCATCGTCGATCGTTGCGGAGAATTTCCTAATGTTCCTTTACTTGGAATTAGGGGAGGTATCACCTACAACCCTTGCCTAGCTTTGAGGCAATTTGGATATGCACGGAGGGATGGCCCTCATGATATGTTGATTCCTAGCCTAGTTTTTGACTTCGACAACGATGCGCAAGGACTTCGCCAAAGATTCATCAGAGCTTGGGGAAAACTCAACAAGGTTGATAGCAAGACTCTGGGACACAAGAACTCCATCCCTCTTGAGCCCTATCTCAAGTGGGTACGAGCCCGAGCCCAAAGTCTAATGATGCCTTATCCTCATGTACTCCCAGTGATTAAAGAGCCCGTCAATGAAGGAGAGGTTCCCTACACCATCCTACATCCAGACATGCCTACATCATGGGAGGAAATGCAGAAAAGTTGGATTCAGCTCCAGGAGGAACGGAACACTTTTGAAGCTAGCTACTACGCCAGTGAAAAGAAGGTTCTAGAGCTTACCCGCCGACTCCACGAGCAAGAGGCCCTCAACACCTACATCGCACCGAAGAGGATGCGCAATGTCTTTCTGCCTTAAGAAGTTTATTTTGTAACATTTGGCCCATGGGGCATTTATGTACTAACAAATTTCTTCTTATTAATATGACGTGCGTTCTTCTTTGTCTGAAACAATTTTGAATGTTCTAAATCCTTGAATGCATTGCATACATCAGCATGCCATTCATCATGTGCATAAGCAGGTCTCACTCCAGGTTTCCTTATATGTCTGCTGTTTATTTCAGTAGGATGGATCTCGAGCAAACAGTCAAAGACCTACAAGCTCAGAATGCACAGTTCCAGCAACTCCTGATGACTTTGGTTAAAAGTCAAGAGGATATCAAGACTCAATTGGAGAATAAGGACCCAGGGAAGAAGAAGAAAAAGAGGATCGGGGTGGCTACTTTGGGGAGAAGATTTGACAGAGAAGCTCGGAGAGTGCTTGAATTTCCTCCTACTTCTGATGAAGGGACTAGTAAAAGAGATCGAGTTGCGGTGCCTTCCGAGTCTGATGCGGAGGAGGAGGAGGTTGAAGAGGATGAAGATTATTCTGACCAGCAATATCCTCCAGCTGATGACAAATACAAGGGTTTAGAAGACAGATTGGCCGCCATGGAGTTACAAAGGGTACCGGGTTTGGATTTTGAAGATTTGGGTTTGGTTGCCGGGATTGTGATTCCCCCAAAATTCAAAGTGCCAGTATTTGTGAGGTATGATGGGCTGTCCTGCCCCAAAATGCATCTCAGGTCCTACGTGAGAAAGATTCAACCCTATACAGCAGATAAAAATCTCTGGATTCATTTCTTTCAAGACAGCCTGTCGGGAGCTCAGTTGGAGTGGTTTTATCAGCTAGAAGGAACCAGTGTCAGAAATTGGGAAGATTTGGCCACCGCTTTCTACAAACAATACCAGTATAATTCTGATCTTGCTCCTACTCGTACCCAACTTCAGGGTATGTCACTAGGAACAAGTGAGGGATTCAAAGAATATGCACAAAAATGGAGGGATTTGGCTGGCAAGGTGCAGCCTCCTTTAACCGATCGTGAGCTCGTTGATATGTTTCTTGGGACCCTATCTGGGCCATTTTTCAATCATCTAATTGGTAACTCTTCCGCAGGGTTTACCGATTTGATCTTAACCGGCGAAAGAATAGAAGCTGGCATCAAGTCAGGAAAGATTCAGAAGGGTGTTGCTGCAAGTGTTGAGAAAAAGCCTTTTAAGAAGGAGACAGCTATGGTATATTCTCAGAGAAGAGCAGGGAAGATGGAGCGTCGGCCAACTGTGGGGGCCGTAATGATTCAAAACACTCCGAGTGAGCAGCCTCGCTATAACCAGTCCAGACCAAATCAGCAACGAGTGGAACGGCCACAACGGCAGTTCACCCGTATTAATATGACTCCGGCACAAGTGCTTCCCCATCTATTGAAGTTGAATCTTGCCACCATCAAGGAGGCGCCAAAGAATGTGAATACGTCCTCCCCGCATTATCATGCCAATTCTAAATGCGCCTACCATTCAGACAGTGTTGGACACGACACCAATGATTGTTGGGCACTCAAGCATAAAATCCAAGACCTGATAGAGGCTAAGGAGGTAGAGTTTGATGCTCCAGAGAAACCTAATGTGATATCTGCACCTATGCCGAAGCACGGCCGAAATATCAATGCCATTGAAGAGGATTTGTATGTTGCTGACGTCAGTGATCTGACTACTCCACTGCTAACCATTAAGTTGAATTTGTTAAGGGTCGGAATCTTCCCGGGATGTAAAGAAGACTGCTACTGTTGCCACTCTCTACCGTTTGATTGTCCGCTATTAAAGAAAGGCATCCAAGGCCTTATGGATAGCCGACAAATTTTGTTCGAAAAAGTTTCTGCTGCTCCAGTTCATGTTGAAAATGTCTCAATCATAACCATTCACGCCAATCTTTCCAAGGCCGTCAAAAAGCCAGTTAAGATTACACCAGCTACAAAATCTGTTCCTTTAAAGATAACAATGCCAGGGCCTGTTCCCTATGTTTCTGAGAAGTCGATACCTTGGAACTATGGTGGTGACGTCTACTACCATGGTATCAAGCAAATCGAAGTAATTGAAGGAAGTTCGGATGATGAAGAAGCCAGCATTAGTAACATTGCGGGCACCAGCAAAATCACCAGGAGCGGGAGAATATTTTCTCCAGAGATTGCCCCTCCAAGAGCAGTCTTTGGACCCTCATCAGCTAAAGAAGTCATCCCTGCACCAGTAAAACTCTCTGCTAGAACTCCTTTAATTGAAGAAGTTGTTGTTCCTAGTGCTGTCTCTCCTACCATTGCTGATAAAGGAAAGGGAATACAAGATGAGCCCATCAGGACGAGGGTTCAACCCTTGGTGATCCCGGAAACCTCCAAGAAAGAAATGGACGAGATTTTGAGGATAATCAAGAGAAGTGATTACGATGTGGTGGAACAGTTGGGGCAAACCCCCTCCAAGATCTCCATGCTGGCACTATTGCTTTGCTCATAAGCGCACGCTCAAGCTTTGATTAAGTTTCTGAAGGCAGCTCATGTGCCCCAGGAAACCTCTGCAGATCAATTTCAACATTGCGTGGCTAGCCTGACTGCGGACAATGGACTAGGTTTTTCTGATGCCGACCTAACCCATAAAGGCCGAAACCACAATGATGCTTTGCATATTTCAATCGAGTGTCGCGGAACCACCCTTGCACATGTTTTGGTTGATACCGGTTCGTCGCTGAATGTTTTGCCTAAAAAGGCCTTGGACCGGCTAGATTGCGAAGGGTTGGAATTGAAGCCGAGTGATATTGTCGTCAGAGCTTTCGATGGGTCGAAGAGAATGGTCCATGGAGAGGTTGAAATTCCCATCAAGATAGGTACTGAGGTGTTTAAATCCACTTTCTATGTAATAGACATCCGTCCATCATACTCCTGCCTGCTGGGTAGACCTTGGATACACCATGCTGGGGCAGTCACCTCCTCCTTGCATCAGATGCTGAAATATCATGTCAAGGGAAAGATCATCACTGTCCACGGCGAAGAAGAGTACATGATTAGCCACTTAAATTCTTTCCGGTATGTGGAGGTTGAAGGAGAGTTCATTGAGACACCGTTTCAACATTTCGAAGAAGTTCTTCCTGAAATAGCAGTAGCAAAGTTGACAGCCGAGACCCCGAGGCAGATGGCCAGGATGGCATCTCTGGAGGATGCAAGGGCCGCAATTAAACAAGGGAAGAATTCAGCATGGGGGCAGTTACCCAACTTTCCGCATAAGACTGACAAGTTTGGATTAGGGTTCACAGCCGCTGGCCAGAAAGCTATGCGCCAGTCAAAGATTGGAAGAGCGCCAGTCAAAATTTCTCCTTACAGAATCAACGCCCTGGAAGATGAAGACAAGGAAAGCAACATTGAAGAGTGGATTTATCCAACTGTCAGAGGAGGATTGAGCAATTGGGAGGCTAAAGACTTTGTCCCCATCACTTTTATTCATCAGTAATTTATCTGTTAAACATTTCTTATTTGGTCTGTAATATTTTACTTTCAAACAATCCGTACACTATCTTTTCACCTCCTGCCTTGCCCGGGGCATGTAGGTCCACTTGTAAGGGTTTTGACTATTTTTCATATTCATATGCCATGTTTAATGATTCATTGGACGTTTTTCATTTGATAAACTGCTTATGTTCATTTTCTTTCCTTTTGCATTTTTTGTTTAAGGATGGCTATCCCTTACACACACCCACACTCACCAATGCAGGTACCCATCCACTCCGGATTCCATGGGTGACTATTCTGCTGTACCTTTCAATAACTCTGAAGATCTGGTCAATCTAGCCGAGTATGAAGATGACGAAGGTTGTGAAGTACCTGGGGAACTAGCCAGACTTCTGCAACAAGAGGAAAGGGCCATCTTACCGCATGAAGAGCCATTGGAAGCTGTTAACTTGGGAACCGAGGAGGATCGGAAGGAGGTGCAAGTGGGTGCCAACCTGGAACCAAAAGTCAAGGAGCGCTTGGTACAGTTGCTGAATGAGTATGTTGAAATCTTCGCTTGGTCCTATGAAGACATGCCGGGTCTAGACACAGACATCATGGTTCACCGTCTCCCCACAAGAGAAGACTGTCCACCAATCAAGCAAAAAGTTCGCCGAATGAGGACTGACATGTCCGAAAAGATCAAAGCAGAAGTAATGAAGCAATTCGATGCTGGCTTCCTGGCTGTTACGTCCTATCCTCAATGGGTCGCTAACATCGTACCGGTACCGAAGAAAGATGGCAAAGTCAGAATGTGTGTGGACTACCGGGATTTGAATAGGGCCAGCCCTAAAGATGATTTCCCGCTACCTCATATTGACATCTTGATCGACAATACAGCTCAGCATAAATTGTTTTCCTTCATGGACGGATTCTCGGGCTACAATCAAATCAAAATGGCTCCCGAGGATATGGAGAAAACAACTTTTGTTACACAATGGGGCACTTTCTGTTACAAAGTGATGCCGTTCGGGCTGAAGAACGCAGGGGCAACTTATCAACGCGCCATGGTAGCTTTATTTCATGACATGATACATCATGAGATTGAAGTTTACGTAGACGATATGATAGCTCGATCACAAACAGAGGAAGAGCACCTTGAACATCTGGAAAAGCTGTTTGCCAGGTTGAAAGAATACAAGCTCAGGCTGAATCCAAGTAAATGCACTTTTGGAGTTAGGTCTGGTAAACTCCTGGGATTCATTGTAAGCAACAAAGGCATTGAAGTCGATCCAGCAAAAGTAAAAGCAATACAAGAGATGCCTGCTCCCCGTACTGAAAAGGAGGTTAGAGGATTCTTGGGGCGCTTAAACTATATTTCCAGATTCATCTCACATCTGACTTCTACCTGTGAGCCAATTTTCAAACTCTTGAAAAAGGATCAGGTAGTGGAATGGAACGACGATTGTCAAGATGCTTTTGATAGAATCAAGGAGTATTTGCTAGAACCTCCTATTCTGATGCCACCCGTCGAAGGAAGACCATTGATCATGTATTTGACCGTCTTGGATAACTCAATGGGGTGTGTTTTGGGCCAGCATGATGAGTCTGGTCGAAAAGAGCATGCTATTTATTACCTTAGCAAAAAGTTTACCGACTGTGAGACTCGCTACTCACTGCTCGAGAAAAATTGCTGCGCTTTGGTATGGGCTGCTCGCCGACTAAGACAGTATATGCTGACTCATACTACCTTGTTGATATCCAAAATGGACCCTATCAAGTATATCTTCGAGAAGCCCGCTTTATCTGGAAGGATAGCTAGATGGCAAATGATCTTAACCGAGTATGACATCCAGTACACCACCCAAAAAGCTATAAAAGGGAGTGTACTAGCTGACCATCTGGCTCATCAGGCTATCGAAGACTATCAACCCATGAGATTTGACTTCCCAGACGAGGACATCATGAATTTGGACAACGTTGAAAGTAACGGACCGTATGACGGACCCGAAAAGGGATCCCGATGGACCCTGTACTTTGATGGTGCTTCAAATGCACTAGGAAACGGTATTGGCGCAGTACTCATTTCTCCGGAAGGTTGTCACACTCCTTTCACGACCCGACTTTGCTTCAGCTGCACAAACAACATGGCTGAGTATGAAGCCTGCATTTTTGGTCTCAAGGCTGCTATAGACTTGGGGATCAAATCTTTGATCGTATTTGGGGACTCGGCTTTGGTTATCAGTCAAATCAAAGGAGAGTGGGATACCAAGCATCCTAATCTCATCCCATACAAAGAACATGTCCTGACATTGTTGCCGCATTTCGAGCAAATTACCTTCGAGCATTTCCCGCGAGAAGAGAATCAGCTAGCCGATGCTCTAGCCACAATGTCCTCCATGTTTAAACTCAATTGGGATAACGAGGCTCCCCAAATCACCATCAAGCGAATGGATGAACCGGCACATTGCCACGAGATTGATACCGAAGAAGTAGTGGAACAACCTTGGTTCCATGAAATCAAAAGGTATCTCGAGACTAGAGATTATCCTGAAGGAGCTTTAGTAAATGACAAGAAGTTCTTAAGGAAATTCGCCGCTAAGTTCTTCCTGAGCAATGGCATCCTTTACAAACGAAGCCATGATTGTGTATTACTCCGATGTGTGGATAAAGCTGAAGCAGAGTTGATCATGACTGATATACACAGCGACACATTTGGCACTCACTTGAGCGGGCATAGAATGGCTAAGAAGATCCTAAGGGCAGGCTATTATTGGTCTACCATGGAGGCTGACTGCCATCAACATTCCCGTACTTGCCACAAGTGTCAAGTCTACGCTGACAAAGTTCATATTCCTCCGGTTCCCCTTAACATCCTGACTGCTCCGTGGCCCTTTGCAATGTGGGGCATTGATATGATCAGAGAGATCAAGCCCACGGCTTCCAACGGACATCGCTTCATCCTGGTTGCCATTGACTACTTCACTAAATGGGTCGAAGCAGCTTCCTTCGCCTCTGTCACCAAAAATGTGGTTGCCCGCTTTATCAAGCAAAATCTCATATGTCGGTATGGTGTTCCAGACAGGATCATCACGGACAACGGTACAAATCTGAATAACACAATGATCACTGCATTATGCGAACAGTTCAAGATTTATCATCACAATTCATCTCCCTATCGGCCGAAGATGAACGGTGTTGTTGAAGCTGCGAACAAAAACATTAAGAAGATCATTCAGAAAATGACAGTCACTTACAAAGACTGGCATGAGGTGTTACCGTTTGCTCTGCATGGATACCGTACGACGACACGTACTTCAACTGGGGCAACCCCATTTTCTTTGGTTTATGGCATGGAAGCTGTTTTGCCTATGGAAGTCCAGATCCCTTCTCTAAGGATTATGAAGGATGCAGGTTTGAATGAAGATGATTGGATACAGACCCGACTTGATCAACTCAATCTGATCGACGAGAAGTGACTTGCTGCTATATGCCATGGTCAGACGTATCAAAAGCGGATGATCAAGGCCTTCAATAAGAAGGTCAGACGTCAAGTGTATCAAGTCGGAGATCTCGTAATCAAGCGGATTATCTTGCCGCAAAGTGATCCCAGAGGCAAATGGACTCCTACATATGAAGGACCATTTGTGATCAAGAGTATATTTTCTGGTGGTGCAATGATTCTGACCACCATGGACGGCGACGATTTGCCGCACCCTGCGAACGCAGACATAGTCAAAAGATACTACGCATAAAATAACCCGACAAGTCGAAAACCCGAAAGGGCGGCTTGGGCAAAAATGGGCATCCCGGTGAACCGAAAACCCGAAAGGGCGGTTCAGGCAAAAATTAGGGATAGAAACGAAAAAATCTGTACACCCGGCAAGTCGAAAACCCGAAAGGGCGGCTTGGGCAAAAAGGGGTTTCCCAGTGGATCGAAAACCTGAAAGGGCGATTCAGGCAAAAGTTAGGGAATTAAAGCGTATGACTATGTCCCGTCAGATCACTTCAAAGACAATCTCTTCATCAACCGGTTCCAGACTTCTGATCAATCCAGTCATCGTCAAACGAAGCATTGAATGGACAGATATTCAAAGTTGTGAAAGCTATAGCGGAACGGAATCCCATGGAATTATTTCACATAGCCATCCTTTATTTTGTATAAAATATTTCAATATTTACGACAAAGTCCTCTTACTAGGATGATTGTCTCCTTTGTACAAATATACCCAAAGAAAATCAATACAAATACTCTTCCCAAAAATTTGTGTCATCTCCCTTTTCTTTTTCTCTTGCACTATTTGTTTTATTTTGAGAAACGTCCAATGTTTTGTTAAATAGGCATATGCATTTGAAACATAATCACTTCCTAAATGAACCTAAGAAAAAGGATTACTGATAGGATGAAGGTACAGATGGATATCTTGACACCCTTTCGAAGGAAACCCCCCAAGAGATTTGGAATCCACATCCCTAGCAAACCCTGAGGCTTATCTCCAGCAGACTCTCGAAGCTTATCCCCAGTAAGGTTCTGGAAGGTATGTCCCCGCAGAGCACGAACGTCTCTCCCGAGTTTTATTCAAAGTTATTCCTCACAAAGGCTTATAACTGGGTTATCCTCAGCTAACAACCACAGAAGATCGCACTCGCCAGAATTCTTCCTATCCCCAACGGAGTTCATCAAGAGTTTCCCAGCACAACTTATCAATATGATCCCCAGAGGAGTTTATCTTTGTTATCACCAGCCAGAGAGTCCTCCAGAGCTCAATTTCCCTCAGAGTGCAAATTTTCAATATCCCCAGCGGAGCCAGACTAATGAGCCTTCTCCCCACAGAGTTTTAGGAAGAGAAGTCTTGAGTTCCCCAGTGAGATCGCTAGAGTTACTTCCCATCAAGCTGAAGATTCTCAGTCTTACCTCCTCAGTAGGAGTCTACTAGATTGATACTCCCCAGTAGAGGTCATCAGGAATTCTCTTCCCCAGCAGCAGCAAAGGATTTATTTTCCCCGGCAGCAGTCAAGATGCTTTTATCTTCAGCCACCTCGGATTCATTTATCCTCAGCAAGATAGCTCGTCAACTTACATGCGTATTCATCACATTCATGTCATAAACATTGATGTCGCGTATATTGCATCATGCATCATAACATTGCATACAACTAACTCTTTACCTTTTCAGGAAAGATCAGTCGACAGACTAAAATCATTCAACTTCAAGACTTCTGAAAACAGTTTATGGATTCTTCCCAACAACGGATGTTAATCTATCGACTTGTTCAGATGCAACTTTTGAAAACAGTTTACGGACGCTTCCCAACAACGGATGCTGCTCTATTGCTTATTCAACTTCAAGATTTCTGAAAACAGTTCACGGGTTCTCCAAGTAAATGGATGTTAACCTGTCACTTGTTCAGATTCTTCTTCAAGACTTCTGAAAACAGTTTATGGATTCTTCCCAACAACGGATGTTAATCTATCGACTTGGTCAGATGCAACTTTTGAAAACAGTTTACGGACGCTTCCCAACAACGGATGCTGCTCTATTGCTTATTCAACTTCAAGATTTCTGAAAACAGTTCGCGGGTTCTCCAAGTAAACGGATGTTAACCTATCGCTTGTTCAGCTTCTTCTCCAAACCACTGAAAACAGTTTATAGATTCCTCCCAACAACGGATGTCAATGTATTGCTTGTTCAGACCCCCCAATTCAGAGATGGTCCCAAGCTTGGACACCTTCCTGATATTCCCTTCCAGATGGCATCTCTAAGCCCATCCCCGACAAGATTTCTGTCACTCTCCCAGATGGCATCGTTAAGCCCATCTCCAAATGGCATCTCTAAGCCCATTCCCGCATCCATTGCTTTGACAAGTGCAAATTTTCGGGCACTCTAGTGTCCAATCTCCTTTTACCCTCGAGTCACGAAAGGCAAACTTGCCAATCTAACTCTTCGGATTCAAGAAGATTGAACAGGGGCAACTGTTGTACCCCAAAATTTTCCCTCCCATTTCTCATTGATTTCTCACCACAAAGCCCTTGAAGCTCAAGATCCAGTTAGGGTTTCATCGGCTCAAGACTTCTCCTTGCACTATGGACCCAAATTAGGGGTTGTGTTTGCACAAAGATGCTTTGACCTAAAATGCCCAAGATGACTTTCATGCTTCATATTGGACTCCCAAGTTTACCCATATCAAGTTTCAAGTCTTGATTCCAAGTTTTGCCCAGTCAATTGGACAGTTGACCTAGAAATCAACTGTATTGGGGAAAAAGTCAGCTGTGGCCAATTGACAGTCAAACCTCATGAAATTTGACCCACATCAACATTATGAACTCATATGAACCATTTGATCAAGTTTGGATCACAATTCCCCAAGAAATTTGATCAGATCACCAAAAGGGCAAAATGGTCATTTTTAGGGTTTTGACTGCACAAAGGCAATTTTTGACTGTTTGACCTAGCCAATGGTAAACCAAGCTCACACATGGACTCAAGGACCCCATGGAATTATCTTGACATGCTCAACAAGCTCAAAAGATCCCAAGTACACAAGGTTGACAGTTGAATTTCCCAGTCAACTGATCAATTTTGACTGTATACTGAAAAGTCAAACTTTGACTTTTTGGTCAAAATCAAGAGTCAAGATTCATTTTTCATCAAAACATGCCAAATCATGAAACTTGTTCACCAAGAAATCACAAAATGCAAATTAGGGTTAAAAATTAGAATTTTTCATAACTTAGAATTTTTCTAAGTTATGAAAAAACCCTAATTTTTTCCCAACTTTGCCCCACTTTTTCACCAAGATCCATTTGTATTCAAACAAAAGTCCAAACATGAAAGTTGTAGATTGTTGCATAATCTACAACTTTGATTCACAAAGTTTTCCCATTTGAGTCTTGTATCTCAAGTTACAAATTCTTGAATAAGGGCACTAAACCATTTTTTAACTTAGTGAAATTTTAACCTATTTTGACAAGGTTTTCTACCCCACTTCAAGGCCATTTTCCATACACTTCCACTTGAAATTTCAATTTGCATTTTAAAGATGGATTGTAGTACACATTCCAAGCTTTCCAAAATGTCCAAGAACTCATCAAACAACCTCATAACTTGAGAGAATCGAATTTCACAATATGGTAAAAATTCACTTTTGTTCTTGACCAAAACATGATTCATAACACTATGCATTTTCAAAACTCAGCATGCCCCTTGATTACAGGCCTTTTATCTCAATTACACTCATAAATTTAATGCATATTCTTTGTGCCAAGACCATGTTCTTTGTGTTCTAACATTACATGAAGGTTTAATCCATTTATAGATAAAGCAAACTATCCATTTTTGCAAAAGTTCACTTTATGTCCAATTACAAATCCAAGCAGTACAAGCAAGATCTAATGGGCACAAGATTATGGACAAATCACTCTGATCAAGGAGAGTTGATGCAGCTCATTAGAGGTCCCCTACTGACCTAAAACACCAAGTTGCTTTTGTTTGCTTAAGAGTGAAGAAAAGTGCCATAACAGAACACATCTCTCATATCAGTCAAGAAACCCTTAAGCAAATATTGAAAACACATTCCAAGGATCAGAACCAAGCTTTGGCACGACCCTTGCACCTCTCAAACACTCCCATTTCCATAATCACTCTCAAACTGCACAAACAGGGCAAAGCCTGCAGTTTGAGTGCTATCTCCCATTTCTCTCAAGCTTTCTTGCCCAAACCAGTTCATACACATCCCCTAGCATTTATGCAAGCTAACCATGACCTGAAGCACGACCTGTAATCCCTCTAACCACTTCCACCATTTTTAGTTTCTTGTTTTGCAGGTGAAGTGCTCTAGCATAATTCAGAAGCTTTCAAGACAAAGTAAACATTGGAATAGCATCCCTGGACCTCAAGGAAGCTTTTCCAATCATCACCTTGCACTGAAAGCTCCCCCATTGCAAGATAGAACTTCAGCTGAACAGGTATCTTGGTGAACTCGTATCTCTCTTATTATGCATCATTAGCCTTAAGTTTGTGAATAAACAATGTCCTATTCATGCCACTGAATATGTACATTCTTTTACTTTTCATTTCTTTTGCCTGAGTTGAGAGAATTTAAGGTTTGAAAATGGCAGAAAACTTAGGTCAAGATTTGGGATTGTTAAAATTCTCTCTCATTTCTGAGAGTTAGGAGATGTTCTTTATATGTTTGAAATCGTGATTCCATGCTTGACATTTTTTGTGTTGAAAGTTTATGCAAAAGCTCAAAGAATCAGGATGTTTGAATCCCTGTTACAAGCGCGCGTTTTTGAGACATTTTTGGCTGAAGGTTGAAGAAGATGCTACGTGGGCTGGGCCTGTGTTATTTTCTTATTCACACCATATTTTTGATATTGCACCCCATGAGCCCATTTTGTCCATTTGCTTGATTTTTTGACTTTTCTTTTTTATTTCTGACTTATTTATTTTTGTTAATAATATTAAAAACAAAAAAATATTTTTCCTCACCATTTTTTAATTTATTAGGTATTTATTTGATTTTCTTCTAAATTATACATAAATAAAGGAATGTATACATTTTGTTAAAAATATTAAGAAATATGTAAAAACACATTTATTTTCATTTTTATTCTATTTTTGCCTTCTGAAAATATTTATATAAAAAATACTATTTTCTAAAATATTAAATATTATTATTATTTATATATATATATATATATATATATATAATACATATTTAAAATAATACATATATACATATGTTCATTAATATATTTAGGATAAATACAAAATATATACCCCTTTTATTTTTCTTATTAATATTTAATATAAAAAAGTACATTTTGGACAAATACCTCATTTTATTTTATTTTTGTATATATAGATAAATATTTGTTCATAATAAATAAATGGTATGTTTTATTTAATAGAATTAGGGTTTTACCCTAAATATGAAAATATTCCAAAAAATAATTCTTTTCTCATTTTTTTATTTACTTGACATAAATAATATTCTTTTTTTTATATATACACATGAAATTTCTTTTTTTACATTTTGGCATATTTATTTTAATTTCCATTTATTTATGCAATTGTTCATATTGTAAATACTCAAAGCAAATGATGTAATAGCTTAGATTCAATTTCTTGTCAAAATGTCTCCCCATTTGAACATTGTACCCCCCTCCCTATATTATTGTGATGTAATAGCGTAGGAATTTAAATTTCGCACTTTATCGCTTTCTAAACATACTATGCTAGAATTAGGGTTTGTATGCGAATAAAACGAACAAAAATAGTTGGACCTAATCTCAAGATAAATAAGCATGAAAATGGACAACACATTTCACACTTGCACCCCTAGGGTATTCCACTTTGTTGCCTTCAAATAATTGGGCCATATTGCATGTTAAACTTCTTTGGGTAAAACAAACAATCAAATGATCATAGTCCCTCAAAATGTTGCCTAAATAAATGATCAAGTCCCTTTTAAAGAAAAATTGCCCAAAGGCCTTTAGCACTATTGCAATTATGGTCTAAACGATGACCCGCACCTGTCCCTTTCATCTCCTAAGACAAGATTGTCCACCAAATGCAATGGTGGAACAAAATTGTCAAAAGGTTTAAAACATAACAAAAATCTTTGAGAAAACTTTAGGGTAGATAACTCTTAAGTACTTGCCAATTTGCAAAGAAAACACTTGCCTTATTTCAAAACCCACTTCACAAACACTTTCAAAACCAACTTTCAAAAAAACCTTGAAACATCTTTTCAAAAAGACAAACACCCTTTTGTAAAACATTCGAGTAAAGAATTGTTACAAGGGCAGCCTATACAAGGCATCTTTTTCAAAACCTTTTCAAAACCACACACAAAGCACCATTTCAAACAATTAAAAACCAAGGCAAGTTTGATCTAAGCAAGTACCTAAGAGCCCATGGATAACCATGGATAGAAGGGGTGCTAATACCTTCCCCTTCTATAATCTACTCCCCGAACCCAAGAAAAATCTCAAAGGTTTTTGCTGTGCTTTTTAAACCTTTCCTTAGGATAAAATAAAAAGTTGGTGGCGACTCTTGCTCAACCGAAACATTTGCGAAAACGAACGCAAAACCCTAGTCAGTTCTCCCACCGTATCAAACTAACCAACATGGACGGTGACGACCTTCCTCACCCCGCTAATGCAGACATAGTAAAAAGATACTACGCATGAAAAAAGACCCGCTAGGCTGATATGCCTAGGCAAAAATTAGGGCTTCCCGGCGAACCAAAAGGGTTCGGGAAAAATGAAGGGATGAAATGAAAAAAAATCTGTACACCCGGCAAGTCGAAAACCTGAAAAGGCGGCTTGGGCAAAAATGGGTATCCCGGTGGACTGAAAACCCGAAAGTGCGGTCCAGGCAAAAGTTAGGGATAAAGCGTAATACTATGTCTCATTGGATCACTTTGCATCCAGAATCCGGTATCTACATCAAGTTCAGACGGCATCGATCAGTCAGCTTCATCTTCAACCAAGGTCATCAAGTGATGAGACGCTCGGAGTTATAAAGGCAATAGCAGAATTGAAACCCAGTGGGATCGTTCATTTCACACAGCTGTTTATTTTCTCTTGTACAAATTTGTATAAACTCTTCTGTTCGGCGGCGTTCTCTTACTAGGACGTCAGCCTCTTGTACATAAACGCCTATTTTCAGGCCATTCAAAAATCAATGCAAATATACTTTTCAGTTAAAAAGTGCCAATTGTTTTTCCTTTTCTGTTTTGTCTTGCGAAGAACGTCCAAGGTTCAATTTGTGATATATGCATTGATAATAATTTGCTAACTCATAAATATTTGCATACGAAACAAAGGATTAATTACAGGTAACATTAGAAACAGGGGCAATAAAAGAGTTGTCTAAGTAATCTAATTGTTCTGTCCTCCAAGGTATCAAGATAGGTTCAGCTAAAGAACATAACTGGCATATCTTAATTCCCCAGAGAGTACGTCAGCAAGTCAATACACTCTCCTCAAGCGAAGCTACTATCAAACTTAAGGAAGTTGAGTATCCCCCAGCAGATCTCAACATTCCCCAGCAGCATATATATTCTTAACAAGCATCCCCGACAGTCTTGGTCTAAAGATTGTTCCCCGGCGGTATATCAAACATTCAGTGGAGTCACTTCCCCGATACAGCTCAAAACTTCCCCAAGAGAGTCCAATCCAGTTCCCCAGGAAAGTTGGAATCCATCTCCCCAAGCAGTAAGCTTATCCCCAGTAGATTCTGGAAGCTTATCCTCGCAGAACACGAACACGTCTCCCGGCTTTATTCAAAGAGTTATTTCCTTACCAGGATATAACTGGGTTATCCTCAGCCAAAAGCCACAGGAAGATTGTTCTCGGCGAAGTCTTCTTATCCCCAGCGAAGTCTATTAACACTTCCAACACAACAATGGTATCCCCAGCAAGTTATTATCAACAACTCAGCAAAGTATCTCTCTCCCCACAGAGTATTGCTTCCCAGCAAGATCGTTAGAGTACTTTCCTCCCCGCAGAGTTATTCCATTCGCCAAGTTTATTCCCCAACGGAGTCATCTTCTCCTACCGGTATCCTTGCAATTATCATCCCCAGCGGAAGCAAAATCTATTCTCCAACATCAGCCCAGGAGTGACTTCCCGGCACCCGTCAAGGATTTACTTTCCTAGACGAAAAATACATTCATAAACATCGCACTTCCATACATCATTATAGCATGCATAGACGCATCATATCTTACAAATCTCATTTATGTTGAGAACATCATTGCTTGGTCCATATCATGCATTGCATATGACTGACCTTTACCTTTCAGGAAAGATTCAGTTAAATTCTCAATCATATTGCAAGACCTAGACCGGTTCAGTTAAATCGACTCCAAAGATTTCTTATCCAGTCCAAGGCCTTCTCTGGTCCAGTTAAATCGACCCCAAACAGATTTTTCTGATAAAGACCCAGTTGAAGACATTCCAAGACCTAGACCGGTTCAGTTAATCGACCCTAAGATTCTCTGTTTCTTATCCGGTCCAAGGCCTTCGCTAGTCCAGTTAAATCGACCCCAAACAGATTTTTCTGATGAAGACTCAGTAGAAGTTATCCAAGGTTTTCCCAATGATTGCTATTGAGGTTGTAATCGCCTATGGTTCTCTCCCCGATACTGCAGAGATGATAATTCCATCTAAGGTTTTCTCAATGATTGCTATTGAGGTTGTAATCGCCTATGGTTCTCTCCCCGATACTGCGGAGATGATAATTCCATCTAAGGTTTTCCCAATGATTGCTATTGAGGTTGTAATCGCCTATGGTTCTCTCCCCGATACTGCGGAGATGATAATTCCATCCAAGGTTTTCTCAATGATTGCTATTGAGGTTGTAATCGCCTATGGTTCTCTCCCCGATACTGCGGAGATGATAATTCCATCCAAGGTTTTCTCAATGATTGCTATTGAGGTTGTAATCGCCTATGGTTCTCTCCACGATACTGCGGAGATGGTAATTCCCACCAAGATTCTCTCAACGTTTGCTGTTGAGGTTGTAGTCGCCTATGGTTCTCTCCCCGATACTGCGGAGGTGGTAATCCCAAGATTTTCTCAACGATTGTTGTTGAGGTTAAAATCATCCAAGGTTCTCTCACCGTTCCTGTTGAGGTAGTAACCACCCCTAGTTCATTCGTCACTCGTTTGAAGCTCCAGACCCGGCTCCTGTAACCAGTCAGGACACATCTATACCAAGCATCTGAAGACCAGCTCCTGCAACATGTCAGGTACTCATTTTTCTTTTGCAGGTACGCAGGTTCTCGCTAAGGAAGCTCTTACGCGATCAACATCCAGATGGCATCTATAAGCCCATCCACCTTCTATCATCTCTTAGCATGGCATCTATAAGCCCATCATCCTATCCATCGATCTCTAAATGGCATCTATAAGCCCATTCCACCATCACACTGCTACTATGTGAGCGCAAATTTCTGGGCACTCTAGTGTTCAATCATCTTCCGCCTTCGGATTACGAAAGGCACGTCAGCCAATCTGCATCCTCAGGTCTAAGAAGATTGAAAAGGGGAAACTGTTGTACCCCAAAATTTGCCCTCCCATATTCTTCAAGAAATTGCCAAGTCAAGCTTCAAAATTCCCCAAGGGTTGCACAGTTCAAGGGCCTCCTAAACAGTCAAAATTAGGGTTTTGGTTCTGACAAAGTAAATGAAGTTTCCAAGGGTCCAATCAAGTCCCACATGCCTATAAACATGGTCAAGCATCCTCATACCAAGTTTCAAGACTTTCAGCACAAAATTGCACAGTCAAAAACCCTAATTGCACTACAGTCAACTGTAGGGGCAAAATGGTCATTTGACAGTCAAAAGTTCAAATTTTTGGTCAACATCTCATTTTGAAGCCACAAACATCACTTGATCAATGCTTGATCATGATTCTCAAAGCTTGGCTCAAAAATCATCAAGATGCAAAAGTTTCCATATTTGGACAGTTGAAAAAGTCAACTGTAAATTGACCAGGGCATAACTTTCACATGGATTATCAGAAAAATTCCATCCAAAGCTCATTTTGAATAGAAAGACATTTCCTACAACTCCTCTTCATACTTCAAGTCCAATAAATGCTCTCACAAAAAGTTATCAATTTCAACATTATAGGTCATTTTCAAAAGTCAACAAAAAGGGACTTTAAGTCAAAGGCCATAACTTGAGATTGGTAAATCAACATGACATGGGACCAAAGGCATTGGTTAGAGGACTCAAATACCTTTCCAAAATGTCCAAGAACATGAGCAAATCTTAAAAATTGAGCAAGTTATGCCTTGTGGAAGTTGGGAAATTTTTGGATATTTTGAAAAGTCAACATTGCTTCAAATGACCTAAAATTGCTAATGGGCCTCTTTTTCTTCCACAATTCATTATCCAAGGCATGTGCACGACCATTTGGCCCAAAGGGATGTTTTTCTTCATTTTTTTATTTATTTATTTGGATTTTTATTATTAATAATTCATTTAATTAATTAAAATACATGAAAAATGTTAAACCTAATGTTTCAAATCTTTTTGTGCATAAAACATCTCCAAGATTTCGTGCAAATCAGATTAGGAAAGAATCAAAGGCAATTGGATGTGATTGGCATCAAAAACATGTGAAAAAGATTGCAAAATAATGGCTTGAAAATCAAATATCTTTTTCATCAATTCATGGATGTTTTGATCAATTTTTTTGACCTAAATCATTCTCACATAAATACCAAGTGCAACCCTAATGCTAAGGAGGTCCAAGCTGCGCCATATACAGAAAACCATACTTGAGTTTCTTGCTAAAAAATTCAAAACAGAAATCGTGATTCCAAAGCATTTCAAGGCAAAGTAATCAGTCCATTGCATCCCTGGGACATCAAGCAACGTACCTGGATCAAGAACACCAACTCTAACGCCTTAAATCATTGTACAGAAATCGATTTTTTTTCATATAAATGCATATTCGTATTCTGAGTTCTAAGCATTTTCATGGCATTTTGTTTGTGTATTCATACTAAATGATGTATTCTGAAGCTAACCACATGGATTAATTGCGTTTTTATACACTATATGCAAATCTGCCATTGTTGTCTTTTAGGGTTTGTGAAGCTTTGAATTGGGGTTTCCCAGCTAAGGTAAAATTGGACGTTCTCAATACCATAACTGGATTCAGCGTGCTTGGACGAAAAAGATAGGACCCTCGTGCCTAATTTATGCTCAAAGATGGCTTAATCGCTATTATTGTATATGGCCTGTTTTGGGGGGGTTCAAAACCCCCGCTAACCATTCTCTATTTTCAGGAAAGAAACAAGACCAGGAGGAAGATGATGATGTGTAGAGCGATGGTTGGTCCATTTAAAAATTCGCGCGCAAAAGGCACTAACGCATTATTCTATTTTATAATATTTGTTTGTTATTTGATATACAGAAAGCGCGTTTGGTTCGTTTGGCAAGGCATAGCATTGGTATTCATCAAGACCTGGGTTCGAGCCCCAGGTCCTTCACCCTTTCCATATTATTTTTCCACTAATGAATGATTCTATGCAGATTCAGTACAAGGCGCCTACCATACAACGCTCCATCCAACACGCCACTTGGCCAATCTCATCAATCCAAGGGCCCAGATCTGGAGAGCATGGTAAATCTCAGTCAACGCACTCACACGCTAGCATGGAAAGTCAGCCAGGCCAAAGGCCATTGGGCCCAAATTGCCAAATAAAAACCTCCTATTTGGGGGGCAGACCCCCCTAGGTTTGAATTTTATTCTTTTCTTTATTTTACTTATTCCAATTATTATTTTTAATTAGTTAATTAACTTAATAATTTTTTCATAAAAAACATAAAAAACAATAAAAAATCAGAAAAGAGACAAAAATTAATATTTTTATTTAATGTTATATTTTTTGTAAATAAAACCTTTATTAATTAATTAGTTTTAATTTAGGAGTAAATCTTAATATTTTCTTAATTAATTTAAAATTGGTAGAACTAGGGTTTGTAATAATTTTTTATCCTTTTTTCTTTTCTTTCATAATAATTAAATATTTCCTATTATTTTTATAAATTAAAATTGCATGTAAATAATTAGGTTAATTTAGGTTTAATTTTAATACTTTCTTAATAAACTAAAAAAAAAACCATTAGAATTAGGGTTAGCATTTTAATTTCAATTAATCTCGTTAAATTCTCATAAATACAAAAAACTAAAAAATAATTTCTTTTTCTTTTTAATTTTAATTAATTTAATCATTTAATTTAATTTCGTTAAAAGGGTCCAACGCCCTCGTTTCTAATTTAAATTTCAATTCGCGTATTTATTTCTTTTTCTTTCAATATTCATGTACTTCTCCCAAAGCCGTGTAATTTCATAATCTCTCGCACTTTTATTTTAATTCTTTATTTTCTGTCAAATCGGGTTCTGGAAATTTTGGCGATGTGGACCCGCGCCTTTGTAATAGTTTAGGAACTTTATATTTCTCGCAATTTTTAACTATTAATAATGACATGAAAGAATGAATGATAAAATAAAAACAAACGCATAGATCACCCATAACCTGACAAGATAAATACAAATGAATCTGACACACAAATCACACACCACCCATAGGGTACGCCTCACTGTTGCCTTGCCTCGAAAGGTGATCGTCGAGTAGAGGATGTCTTAGTAAGTCCTCATGATCCGGGAACCTGGCATGAGGGTAGCTTCTAAGGTGTCTTCCCATTGCTCTGGTGATCACCATGTCCCGAACCTCGAATTGACCCGAACACCTCCAACGGTGGTGTTACCTACCTCTCAATGGTGGGATGGCACTACTTTAAAGGACATTTACACAGACGAATTTCTTAGGGTAGGTAGACGACTCTTGATACTTGC
This sequence comes from Vicia faba, assembly GCA_948472305.1. Classification (NCBI taxonomy): domain Eukaryota; kingdom Viridiplantae; phylum Streptophyta; class Magnoliopsida; order Fabales; family Fabaceae; genus Vicia; species Vicia faba. The sequence goes on from OX451736.1 coordinate 1,664,930,517, forward strand.
TCTAAATTTCAAAACAAATAAAAAAAAATACTTTTCACACCAACACATTTTCAAAAAAGCTTTCGAAAGCATTCTTTCAAACACTCTTGAGGACCGATACAAGAGTCGAACTGAAATTTTCAAAGAAACTTTTTTTAAAACCCACAATTGAAAAGCAAACAAACCATTTTTGAAAACACATTGAGCAAGTATCTAAGAGCCCATGGATAACCATGGATAGAAAGGGTGCTAACACCTTCCCTTTCTATAATCTACCTCCCGAACCGAGAGCTAATCTCATAAGGAATTTTTCTGTGCTTTTGTCCTTTCCATATTGGAGAAAATAAAAGACGGTGGAGACTCTTGCTTCCGCGACATTTCGCGAACCAGCGTTAAACAGTCAGTTCCAGATCCACCGATCACAATGCTGTTTGAGAACCTTAGTTTGATTTCTTTTCCTCTTCTGTCCACTTTGCCTCTGAGTGATTATGATGATATTCTGAATCTTTGATATGCTGGTTCTTTTGCTTCTGTGCGCTTGAGTTTCCTTTTCCTCTCCTTCTTGTTGGCTTGCTTCTGTATGCTCTCTTGATGAAATACTGATATCTGATATGCTTGCTATGAAATGCTTGCTACCCTATGATGATTCCAATCTGAGGGTTTTGATTGCTGGGTTGCCTCGAATGCTTGTGTACTGAGTTGCCTATTTGCTTTGACACTTCTTTTCCTCTTTATGAACTTCGCTTCAGTTGCCTTATTTCTGTATGCTCTGAGATGATTTGATGATGATATGTTTGACCTGAATATGCTTGTTGGTATTGAGTATTGAATGTTATTGGTGTTGATTTGTGTGCTTGCCCAATGATGAGATCTTTCTGAGGGCTTGTGTTGGTTTGGAAGCTGATTTTGGAAAGGGCTTCATGTTTAGGCTTTTGACAGTTTGTGCTGTTTAAGGCCTTTGCAGTTTGAGGTTTGTTTGGAGTTTACAGGTTTTGACTGCAGTTTGTTTATGCTGGTTTACTTAGGCAGGCCTGGAATTGTTTACAAGTTAAGAGCTTTTAGGCTTAGTTTGACAGGGCCTGTAGAGGTTTGGGACTTCTATTTGTATCTGTTGAATATGTTAGCAGGTTGTGAGTTTAAAGGCTGGTTTTACAGGGGCTTGAAGTTTGATGGTTTTGTTTGGTTTCAGCAGGTTGAGTGTTTAAGGCATATGCAGGTTTAAGGTTTGTTGTGAGGTTTCTATGCTTCTGAGTTATGCAGGTGAAGGCCTTTTGAGGTTTGGAGCTTAGGCTTCAATCTTGTTGAGGCAGTTTGTGTTTTTTTGTTACAGCTTTGTTTGTGTTCTGATTTTGCTTATGTTGTATCTTTTTGTCTCCCCCCCTGTACTGTGTTGATAACAGTTTGTTTTTATATATTTCTTCTTCAAGCCTAAGCCTGTAAGCCTCCTTTCTTTTTTCTCTCCTATCTCTCTCTCTCCTGATTTTAAGCATATTAAATATTGCTTAGATGTACTTATTCTGAAAAGGTAGCTGGCCATAGGAAAATGATGTGATTTAACATGCTTGCTTGCAATAGTTGTTTTACTCTGCATACTTTTATCTTTTTTCTCCAGCTTTCCTGCATCTTTATGTACTTCTTTGACATTTTTTATATCTCTTGGACAGCTTTGAGTAGCCTTTTGTACTTGTGGAGGTTTTGATATCTTTTGATATCCTTTTGGACAGCTTTTTACATCTTGCTGTCCAGTTTGGACTTTGGTTAGGCATGCTGTTTGTTTGGAAACTATGCAGTTGGTTGACAATTTGAACTTGTGCAAAATCATAACTTTGTGCATTCATGTGTTTTTCTTTTGCAAGCATTTTTCATCCCTCTTTGTGAACCGGGAGAAATCTCGTGATTTGCAGAGAGGGCAAACTGATTCCGGCCAGTTGCTTTTAATGATGATCCCAATTTTTATCTGTCTGTCTTTTTAATTTTATCTGCTTTTGACTTCTTCTTTTCTTTTTGCAGATAAAAATCAAATGGAGAGGAGTAGCAGTAGAAGCTGAAGATTTGAAGACTTAGGGATTTTTAGGATAGTTTTATTTCCATTTTAATTTATTTGTAATAGTATTAATGTAAATAACTGTAAATAAATTTACAGCATTTAAATAATATCTATAACAAACAATTCAAAATAAATAAACATCCCTCTTTTTATCAGTTAATTCTTCTTCCAATTCATTGTTTATTTAATTATTTATAATTCTTAACATTATAATAACTGGAAATAAATCCCAATCATTTTAAATCAGAATAATAAATAATCAATAAACGTCCAGAATCTTGAATAATCAGAGCACTGCACAGCTAAACAACACACGTCCACATGTCCCTTTTTTATTCGATTAAATCCAACACTGCAAACTCAAATCAAATGCCTCAGTCCACATCTCAGAATAACTTGAAAAACGATGTAGAATTAATTCTTTCTGAGAAATATGCGCGCAAACCCTAGTTCTTGATTAAATGCCAAAGAAGCGTTCGCCTGATCAAAACTTGAGCCAACATCAACCAAACCTTAGCAATCTGCCTGAACTGCTTTAAAATCAAAGAAAATCCTAAATTTTGTCTGACTGACGAGAAAAGTCTGTTTGACCGATTCTTGAATCAGTCTGATAAATCAGGAAAAGCCCGAAGCCATGATTTCTTGTGGAAAAATACGAGGGCAAATTTTGGGGTACAACAGTTGGTATCAGCTTGTACAATTTGCTTAGACCTGTGGAACTTGTATGTACAATGGAGACAGGTCCAATGCTCAAGAATTGGAAAGGGATAAAAGTTGTGCTTTTCCAAAATGGCAATGGTTACTTTATGCCATTTATGGAATTGCAAGTTGGATAATGGTTCCAAGGCATGGATCAAAGCTTTTTCAACTGAGTAAGCATTTAATTAAGGAGTGAGGAACAAGTTTGGGACCTGTAAAGCATGGATTAGCCAGCATAGGTACTGATTGCAACTTTGTTCTTCATGAAATGGTTTGGACAAAAAGTGAGAAATTGCCAACTTCACCTCTTCTATTCTCCCTACTCAAAAATGATCTTGAGGAGTTATTGAACATTTTGGAAAGCTTGCAATGTGCTATATAACTCATCTTTGAAATGAATTTTGATATACCTCTTGGAACTAGGTGAAAAATTGCCATGAAGTTGGGTCCAAAATCTGCCTAAATTAGGGCAAAATTTCACTAAGTTATTTAGTTCATGACCATGTATTCAAAAATTTATATCTTGAGATCCAAGCATCTTTAGGGAAAAGTGTGTGAAGAAAAGTTGTAGATTTCATGTAGGTCTAAAACTTTCATGTTGGGAACTTTCCTTGAATCATTATGCATCATGGTGAAAAAGGGGCCTAAAGTTGAGGGAAAAAAAGAAAATTTTCTATACTTAGAAAATTTCTAAGTTAGGAAAATTTTCAAATTCAAACCCTAATCTTCAAACTTGGATTTCTTGATGAACAAGTTTCACAGTTTTACATGTTTTAATGAATTATGACCCTTGGCACTTGATTTTGACCAAAAAGTCAAAGTTTGACTTTTCAGTGTACAGTTGACTTTTGATCAGTTGACTGCAAACTTCATCTGTCAATCCAATGAATTTGAGATGTTTTGAGCCATGTAATTAGGTTAATATGATGCAATTGAATCCTCGAAATCATGCTTAAACTCAATTGGTCATTTGCTAGGTAAAAAACTAGAAATTGCCCTTCCTCGGTCAAAACCCTAATTTTTGACCATTTTGCCCTTTTGGTGATTTGATCAAATTTCTTGAGGAATTGTGATCCAAACTTGACCAAATGATACATATAAGTTTAAAATGTTGATGTGGATAAAAAATTATTAAGTTTGACTGTAAATTGGCCATGGTTGACTTTTTCCCCAATACGGCTGATTTTTAGGTCAACTGTCCAATTGACTGATCAAAAATGTGGTTCAAGGCTTGAAACTTGTCATGAGTGATCTTAGGGATACATAATGATGTTTGAAAGTCATATGAATCATTGATAGTCCAAAAATCCTTGTGCAAACTCAAACCCTAATTTTGGGTTATCAGTGCAAGATGAGATGTCTTGAGCTAACTAACCCTAATCTAGTCTTGAGTCAAAGGAATCTTGTGAGAAAAGTCTTGATAAATGAGAGGGAAAATTTTGGGGTACAACAGGGTGCTTTAGACAACGCTTTCTCATTTAACCAAAGCGTTGACTTTACTTATAGCAACGCTGGAATAGGCAGCACTTTTAAGCGTTGTCTAATCCCTTCATTGGCATAGTGGATACTTTAGCAAAAACTCTCGAATACAAGATCGTAGTCCCTCGATGACCCTTCAATGTTACCTTCGATAAACGATCTTAGAAACTTACAAAAATAGCTAAGGTATCCTACAATGTTGCTTTCTATGACTGTATGATGACCCACACCTGTCCTTTCACATCCATTGATATAGTTGCTTACCAATCAATGGTAAGATAGTAATATCTAAAGGAGGAGGAAATGAACAAAGACTTTTTGAGTAGGTAGAACGTTCGTAGTTGCTTGCTCATAAACATTTCAAAATAAAACATCTTTCAAATGCACCAACACTTTCATGAAATATTTTCAATAGTCAACACTTTGTATACATTCTTATAGAGATGTGAATCATTACAAAGTTCGCCTAAACAAAGGCATTTTCAAAAATAATTTTAAACCATCACAAACATATTTCAAAAAAAGCATTTCAAAGTGAGCTAGCAACTAAGAGCCCGTAGATAACTACAGATGAAAAGGATGCTAACACCTTCCATTTTCATAACCTACCCCCCGAACTCAAGAAAATTCTCAAAAGGTATTTCCCGTTCTTTTCACCCTTTCCTTTATTGTATAAAAGAAAATTCGGTGTCGACTCTTGCTATCCGCAACAATTGCGATCAAACGTAAAACACCCAAGTCAGTTCTCCCACCGTATTACAGAACTGGTGACTCTGCTGGGAACAATCTTAAAAGTGGAGTTACCTTAGAGATTAGATCACCTTTAAAATGATTTATTTGTTTGACTTGTATGATTTACATTATGGGTTATGTTTGGGTTTTTATAGATCCTCTACCCGGATCTGGGAACATTATTAGGTAAGTAGAAAAGATTATGGAGACTGTCTGGCATAGACTGATATGGTTGAACCAATAGCTATATTAGCGTGACACATTTATGGATACCAGTATCTCTTGTGGCAAATCGAGGAGAATATGGGGCCGATGTGTGGTGTCATCAAGCACTAACTGACCTTAGAACCTTTAGCTAAACAACTTGGCCTCTTCGTGTCGATGTATGCATTAAGGCTTTGATCCTTGTAAAGTTGCTTTGTGAGTTCCAAAACTTTCTTTTCACTTGCATACAATTGAGATTCAAAGGTGTCACATTCTTCCTTGAGTTGAATCCAGGACTTCTTCAATTCTTAGAGGTCAGTGGGAATGTCTGGATGGAGGATGGTGCGAGGAACTTCTCCTTCGACAACATGCTCTATGATCACCGGTAGAACAGTTGGATATGGCATCATGAGGTTTTGAGCACGAGATCATACCCATTTGAGATAAGGCTCCAGAGGGATGGAATTATTTTGCCCTAAAGCCTTACTATTAATATTGCTCACCATGCCTCAAGCATGTATAAACCTTCGACGATAACCTTGAGGATCATTTTCGTAGTCGAACATAATACCCTAGATAAGTGCGTCATGAGGATCATCTCTTCGAGCATAAGCAAATTATCGTAGAGCTAGAGAAGGGTTATAAGTAATACCTCCCCTAATGCAAAGGAGTGGAACATTAGGGAATTCCCCACAACGGTCAATGATAGTAACATCTTCCAGAGATCGGGAACTCCAATAGATATTTGAATGAGAGAGCGACATCATCCTTTGAGACCATCTCAAACCTTGTTCATTCTTCAATATTGATCAGGGAAGGTGCGAAATAAACCACCTGGATAGCAAAGGTATGAAACACATAAGAGTCCCTCGTTTCTTCATAGTACGAGTGTGAAGAGAATGCAAAATGTCTTCGAGCAAAGTAGGCATAGGGTTACGAGAAAGAAATATTTTGACGGTGTTCACATCTATGAGTTGGTCTGGATTAGGGAATAGCACCAAATCATAGACCAACAAAGCCAAGATTTCCTTGAAAGCCCAAAAACTCATAGCATCCAGAAACAATTGGGCTTTTCCATCAGAAATCTAACCAGAAAACATTTGACTCCACTTATTATTTCCCAATTAGCTACAATGTCGGACCGCTTCAGATGTAAGGTTGCTACAATTTCTTCAGGTTGTGGGTCTTTCTCTAAACCGGTGAAAGGTGTCTGATTAAGAACAGGTATTCCTAGTAGCTTAGAGAATTCTTCCATTGTGGGTACCAGCTGATAATCCGGAAAGGTGAAACAATGATGTGCGGGGTAAAATAACTGGAACAAAACACTCATCATGTTTTCTTCAAAACCCGAGGAAACCAAAATGAGTAGTCGACCGTGGCTTTTGATGAATGGACATCTTTCGGGAACTTTTGAGACTAACTTCTTAAGTTGAGAAGGTATCCTCACAAAACTGATTCGAATGTGTTTCTACGAGCGGAGGCCATAACCTACAAAACAGACAAAGATAAATCTCTTGGTCCTTAAAATGGTTTGTGGAAATGATATGGTATGATGTCGTGATCTTATGATGTCATGTTCGAATAATTAATCATAAACAAACAAAACACACAAGGCCTTACGTTTAAGCTTGCATGGAGTTTGTAGGTAATTACCCTCTTGAGTTTAGTTGGTTCAATCTGTCCTAAAAGAAGTAACTAGGTTCTAGGAATCTCATATCACTGATTTTTCTCTCAGACATTGTTTCAGCTCAAGCATCTGAATTGCGACCGAAATATCCCGAGAGTCTGATCTCATTGAGTGTAGCATCGAGTATCAACCAACTTCAGTCTACACCAAAGAAAACCATCTCACTACTTTCTAATGGCTAAGTTATGTCAATTAAGGTTCTAAGGTCAATTAGTGCTTATGACACCACGCAGAAGCTCAGCATTCTCCTTGACTGAATCAAGGGACACCAGCACAAACCAATGTGTTGCACTAATATAGCCATCATTTTAACCATATCGGTCTACATCGTACAATTTTCATGATCTATTGCTACTTACCTAAATTTCTCCCAGATCCGGGTATAGGATCTATACAAGAAATAAACCAAGCATATCCCGAAATATAAAGCAAACAAGGCAAACAAGTAAAACAATAAAGGTGATCTAGCTCTTAAGGTAACCCTACTTTTATTTTTTATGTCCCCAACAGAGTCGCCAGTTCTGTAATATGGTGGGAGAACTAACTTTTGGGTTTTGCATTTTATATTAAATGTTGCGGATAACAAGAGTCGCCTCCGAACTTTCTTTTATCCAATAAAGGAAAGGGTGAAAAGAACAGGAAAAACCTTTTGAGAATTTTCTGAGTAAGGGGGGTAGGTTATGAAAAGGGAATGTGTTAACAACCTTTTCATCTGTAGTTATATACGGGCTCTTAATCGCTAGCTCACTTTTTGAAATGGTTTGTGTTTGTGTATGTTTGAAAAGTATTTTGAAAATGCCTAAGTGCGGAAATTTTGTAATGATTCTCGTATCGTTGAGAATGTATACAAAATGTTTATTTTGAAAATATTTTGAAAGAAACTGTTGTTTTGTGAAAAGATGTTTTGAAGATGCTAATGTAAGGCTGTTTGCTTTATAATAACCCTTGTATCAATCCTCAAGAGTGTTTATAAAGTGTTTTGAAAGTGGTTGTTTTGAAAGTGTGAGGTATGAAAATTGTTTTAGTTTGTGAACAAGCGATTACGAGCAATCTACCTACTCAAAAAGTCTTTGTTCTTTTCCTCCTCCTTTAGATAGTGTTATCCTACCATTAGTTAGTAGGAAGCCCTATCGTTGGATGTGAGGGACAAACGTGGGTCATCGTACAATCATAGAAGGCAACTTGTAGGATGCTTTAGCAACTTTCATAAGGAACTAAGATTGTTTACCGAAGGCAGTATTGAAGGGTCGTCGAGGGTCTACGATCTTTTAACCGAGGGTCTTTACTAAAGCATCCCACGTTCGAGGGACATGACTGTTTAAATCCGAGGCAACAAGTGAGGTTACCCTAGAGGTGCGTGTGTGAATAGTATTTTAATTTCAATTAATTTAACTTGGATTTATGGTTATCTAATGTTTTGTTTTAGATCTTGCCATACAATCCTATTAAACTAATAGTAATAAGGAAAGCAGTAAATTGTGGAAATTAAATGTCCTACGCTATTACAAAACTTCGGGGATGAGGAGTACAAATTTATGAATGGGGATGAAAAGCAGTAAACCCTAATTAAAGCTATTACAGACCATTGAGCAGTTACAATAATCGGAAAAAATGAGAAATAATAAAATACATGAAAAATGTAAAATAAAGAAAAGAGAAAGGAAATAGTTGTAATTTTTTTTATAGAAAAAAGTTTGATGATTAACCTAATTATTTGATTAATTTTCAATAAAAAAAGTTTAGTAAAAATCTAAAGAAACTAAATTAAATTTAATAATAAATGAAAACAAGTTAATTAATTTAATTAATTAAAAAGAAAGCTAATTTAGTTAACTTAATTAAAAAAACCTAAGTCTAAATTAATTTTAATAAAAAGGAAACTAATTGTTAGAAAATAATTTTGATGTTTTATTTAGAAAATATTTTATAGTATAAACCCTAATTCTAATTAATTTACAAACTAATTAAAACAATAAAAACAAAATGTGATAAAATTAAATTAATTTTTATTTATGAAAATTAAATTAATTAATTAAAACATAAAACTATTTTTTTAATGATTTTTATGATTATTCTGATTTGAAAAAATGATTAAAAAAAATAATTAATTTAAAACAAAACAAAAAAAAGAATCCAATGGGCCTTCGTTTGTGAAAGAAATTGGGGGGGAGGGTGAAAAGAAAAAAGGTTAGGTCCAAAACAATGAGCCCAGGTGTCTGCATGATCCAGTGAGGATGAACTCATAAGGTACACCATGGTCTTGGCTGTCTGGAGCGCTGAATCTGGAATCTTGAGATCTGATGGTCAAGATATGAGGTACAATATGCGCGCCTTGGACTTGTTTGCACTAGATCTGAAAGAACAAATATGTGAAAAATAAAAGGGTACCACTGGGGCTCGAACCCAGGTCCCTAAGGTTAACGCACGCTTGTTTTACCACTGGGGTGGCTGTTTCATCCGGTTATGAAACGTCCCCCAGTAAATATATTATAAAACAAGCTTTAAAAATTTGAAATTGTCAGCATACCTCTTTCTTCTTCCTCGCGCGCTTACTCTTGAAGAAAAATCCAATGCCCTCTACACGACTTCCAAAAGTGAAATGATGATCTTAACACCTTCTTGGGACCTTGTTGATGCTTAGTGAATTCTCAACTTGCTTGGAAACCCTCTGATCCTCCCTACCCGAATCAAATTGCACATTGTGATCGGTGGAAATAGAACTGACTGTTTTGAAATGCTGGTTCGCGAAATGTCGCGGTAAGCAAGAGTCGCCACCGTCTTTTATGTTCTCCAACATGGAAAGGACAAAAGCACAGCAAAATTCCTTTTCGAGATGTCTCTCAGTTCGGGAGGTAGATTTATAGAAAGGGAAGGTGTTAGCACCCTTTCTATCCATGGTTATCCATGGGCTCTTAGGTACTTTCTCACTATGTTTTCAAAAATTGTTTGCTTTTCAAGTGTTTGTGGGTTTTGAAAAAGTTTAGTTCGAAAAACTTCTAGGTAACTCTTGTATCAGTCCTCAAGAGTGTATGAAGTATTTGTTTGAAAATTTTTTGAAAGTGTAGGTGCGAAAAGTTGTTTTTGTTTTTTGAAAGAGCAAGTACCCATGAGAAATCTACCTACTCTAAAGGAATTAAGCTGTGTAAATGTCCTTTAGACAGTGCTATCCCACTATTGAGAAGTAGGAAGCACCGTCGTTGGAGTTATTCGGGTCAATTCGATTATAAGGGACATGTGTGGTCACCAAAGCAATAGTAGGACGCCTTAGCGGTAACCCTAATGTCCTAGATCCTTTTTTATCCGAGGCAACTGGATCTTTAGACAGGAGGGCGACCTCTAAAACACCCTATACTTGACGACCACCTCGAGGCAACCAAGTGAGGCGTACCCTAGGAGTGGCATGTGCATGTGTGTTGTTTCAGTTTATGTTTATCTTTGAACATGCATCATTGTGAGCTACGGGTTAATTTTACTTTTCAAGCAAGTCTTGCATGCATAATTAACAGTTAATAAGTTGTGCGGAAAATAAATTGCGGAAAGATGAATTTACGCTATTACAAGGCGCGGGTATATACATCGCCAAAAACATAACCCTTTGGAAAATAAATGCGAGAAATTAAAGAAAGCGGTAAAAGTCCTAATTAACTATTACATCCTCGGAAACAGATACATAAATATAATCAAAAAAATAATAAAGTGCGCGCGAAAGAATTGAATCAGGACGTCCTTAGGGTTTTGACCCTTTTTGAGAAAAGAAAGAAGTTTGGTCCTTTTAAATATTAAACCTAATAACTAATTAATTAATAATTAAAAGAAAAAGTATTTTTGTGTTTTTTAATGTCTTAATGAAAATAAAATAAAAGGAATTAAAATTGTAAAAAGAAAAAACCCTAATTCTAATTTATTTTAAGTTATCGAGGAAAAGTTAAAGTTGGCCTAATTTTAAAAGAGCTAAATTAATTAATTTACATTTATTTACAAAATAAAGTGGAATTAATAAGTAATAATATTAATAAAAATATTTACATTTTTAATTGTCTGAATTTATTATGAAAAAATATTAATTTGTGTTAATTAAATGATAATAATAATAGTTATTAAAACTAATTAAAAGAAAATATAAAAAGGAAAGAAAATAAGCAAATAATGAAACCAGGGGGTGATGGGCCCAATAGGAGGTGTTGTTCTGGAAATTTCAGGCCCAATAGCACTCAAACCCGTTTGACCTTGCTGATTCCCCAGAGCATGTGTTGACTGGGAGTATGGTGAGGATCATTGTTGTACCCCAAAATTTTCCCTCCCATTTTCTCAATATTTTCTCATCACAAGACCCTTGGAGCTCAAGATCCAGTTAGGGTTTCCTCTGCTCAAGACTTCTCCTTGCACTGTTGACCCAAATTAGGGTTTGTGTTTGCACAAAGGTGTTTTTACCTAAAATGCCTAAGATGACTTTCATGCTTCATGTTGGACTCCCAAGTCTATCCATACCAAGTTTCAAGCCTTGATTCCAAACTTTGCCCAGTCAATTGGACAGTTGACCTAGAAATCAGCTGTATTGGGGAAAAAGTCAACTATGGCCAATTGACAGTCAAACCTCATGATTTTTGACCCACATCAACATAATGAACTCATATGAACCATTTGATAAAGTTTGGATCACAATTCCACAAGAAATTTGATCATATCACCAAAAGGGCAAAATGGTCATTTTTAGGGTTTTGACTGCACAAAGGCAATTTTTGACTGTTTGACCAAGCCAATGGAAAACCAAGCTCACATATGGACTCAAGGACCCAATGGAATTGTCTTGACATGCTCAACAAGTTCAAAAGATCCCAAATGCACAAGATTGACAGTTGAATTTTCCAGTCAATTGATCAATTTTGACTGTATACTAAAAAGTCAAACTTTGACTTTTTGGTCAAAATCAAGTGTCAAGATTCATTTTTCATCAAAACATGCCAAATCATGAAACTTGTTCATCAAGAAATCAAGAATCACAAATTAGGGTTTGAAATGAAGATTTTTCATAACTTAGAATTTTTCTAAGTTATGAAAAACCCTAATTTTTTCCTAACTTTGTCCCACTTTCTCACCAAGATTCATTTGGATTCAAGGAAAAGTCAAAACATGAAAGTTGTATCCCATTGCAAAATCTACAACTTTGATTCACAAAGTTTCCTCAAAAGAAGCTTGTAGCTCAAGTTACAATTTTTGGAACAAGGGTACCAAACCATTCTTAACTTAGAGAAATTTTGACCTATTTTAGGCAAGGTTTTTGCCTAACTTCATGGCAACTTTTCACATGATTCCACTTGGAATTTTAATTTGCATTACAAAGATGGATTGTAGTACACATTCCAAGCTTTCCAAAATGTCCAAGAACTCATCAAACAACCTTATGGTTAGAGAGAATCGAATTTGGCAAGTTAGGAAAAAGTCACTTTGATTCATGGCCATGTACATGTTCATAACTTATGCAATTTTTCAAATCAGCTTGCACAACTTGATTACAGGTCCTATATCCCATTTGCACTCAATAATTAAATGCAAACCCTTTGTGTTCAAGTCTTGCATTATGTGTTTAAGCATTACATGAAGGTTTAGTCCTAAAATAGAAAAAGCATTATGTCCATTTTTGAAAAAGTGAAGCTTTATGTCAATTTGCAAATCAAGAGGTACACAACAAATCTCTTTGGCACAAGTTATTAGGCTAATCCCACTGATCAAGGGCAAGCTTAGCAGCACATTAGAGGGGCCTCCATCAGTCTAGAAAACCACTTGACACTTTGTTGCTTAAAGTTGAAGAAACCTTGCATAACAACTCCCAACTCTCATCTCAGCAAAGATAAGCTTAAGCAAACTTGTCAAACACATTCTAAACAACCACCTTGACCTAAAACACGAGCCAACCATCTCCATTGCCTTCTCAAACACAGAATCACCCTAAAACTGCAAAAACAGGGCATATGCTGCAGTTGGACTTCCATAGTTCATTTCCATCGTGCACCTTGGCCAAATACACTTCAAACACTTTCCCTACCATCCATACAAACTGTCCAAAGCATTAGAAGAAGACTGTAACACCCCTAACCAACATCACCATTTTCATTTTTATGTTTTGCAGTTGAAGTTCCATAGCACGATTCTCTTGGTTTCCAAGCAAACTAAAGGTTGGGATAGCATCCCTGGACATCAAGCAAGCTATCCAAATCATTATCTTTCCCTGAAAGCTCCTCCATTGCCAGACACGATTCTAACTGAACAGGTAAGTTCATGAACTTCTATCTCTCAATGTAGGGAGAGTTAGCTCTAAGTTTGTGAATGAAAAATGTCATGCTCATGTCCCTGAAGCTATACATATCTTTACTTTCCATTTATTTTGCCTGTGCTATGAGAATTTGAGTTCTGAACATTGATAAAAAGTTAGGTTTAGAATTAGGAATGGAGAAATTCTCTCTCATTTCTGAGAGTTAAGATGAGTTTTTTATATGTATGGAATCGTGGCTTGATGCTTGACACCTTTCATGTTATGAGTTTGTGCTGAAAGTCCAGGAATCAGGATGTTTGAATCAATGTGCAAAACGCGCGTTTTTTGAACAAGGCTTGCTGGAGGTTGAAGATGATAGGTTCTGGGCTGGGCCTAAATTGTTTTTTCCTTTTCACACCATGCTTGTACAGTTGCACCCCCTGGTCCATTTTGAGATATCTTTGTTATTTCTGATTTTTTCCTTTTGATTTTGTTTTTATATTTTTGTCTAAACATGAAAAAACATTAAAATTATTTTTCTCACATTTTTTTGCATTTTTTGACATTTATTTTGTTTCTTTTAGTTTTGTACATAATTAATACATAAATACTATTATTTAAAATAACTAAAAAAAATAATGCAAATATATTTTATTTCTGATTTTTATTTTATGTTATCTCTTGAAAACATTGTATAAAAAAAATATACTTTTTTTTAATAATATTAAATATTTTATTTTTTGTACATGTTTAATATATTTAGTAAATAATACAAATACATATATATTTATTAGTATACTTAGGTTAAAAAATACAAAATATATACATTTTTATTTTTATTAATATTCAACATTAAAAATACCTTTTTGACAAGTATACTTCTCTTTTATTTATTTTTTGTAAATAATTAATAAATATTGCATATATTATACAATAAATACTTTTATTTGTAAAAATTAGGGTTTTTGCCCTAAATGTATAAAAATACCAAAAATTAATTAATTTTATTTTTGTTTATTAGATACATGATAAATACTATTTACATACATATGAAAAAAAAAACCTTTTTTTGCATTTTGCATATTTATTTTACTTTATTTTATTTGAATATTGTGTAAATAAATACCTTGTAAATTCCATGTGGATTGTAATAGTCTAGGGTTTTAATTCTTGTCAAAATACCCCCATTTGAACATTTGTACCCCCTTTCCCATATATTGTGTTGTAATAGCTTAGGAACTTTATTTTTCGCACTTTAAAGTTTTCTAAATATGCCATGATAGAATTAGGGTTTGTATGCCAATCAATTAACCAAAAAATAGTTTGACCTAAATTCAAGATAAACAAGCATGAAAATGGACAACACCAATCACACTTGCCCCCCTAGGGTATTCCACTTGTTGCCTTCAATAATGGGCCATATTGTATGTTAGGTCTCTTTGGGCAAAACAAGACAATCAAATGATCATAGTCCCTCGTTGACGCTTTTGAAAGTTGCCTAAAAATGATCAAGTCCCTTAAAGGAAAAATTGCCCAAAGATACTTGGCACCATTGCAATCATGGTCTAACGATGACCCGCGCCCGTCCCGTTAACATCCTAACACAAGATTGTCCACCAAATGCAATGGTGGAACAAAATTGTTAAAAGGGTTAAAACATAGCAAAAATCTTTGAGAACTTTAGGGTAGATAGCTCTTAGTTATCTATCAACTTGCAAAACAAAAACACTTGCCTATTTTTCAAACCATACATCACTACACTTTCAAAAATGACTTTCAAAAAACCTTGAAACATCTTTTCAAAAAGACAAACACCTTTTGTAAAACATTCGAGTAAAGAATTGTTACAAGGGTTGCCTAGACAAGGCATCTTTTTCAAAATATTTTCAAAACCATGCACAAAGCACCATTTCAAACAATTGAAAACCAAGGCAAGTTGATCTAAGCAAGTAACTAAGAGCCCATGGATAACCATGGATAGAAAGGGTGATAATACCTTCCCTTTCTATAATCTACTCCCCGAACCCAAGAAAACATCTCAAAGGTTTTTGCTGTGCTTTTTAACCTTTCCATAGGATAAAATAAAAAGTCGATGGCGACTCTTGCTCAACCGAAACATTTGCGAAAACAAACGCAAAACCTCAATCAGTTCTCCCACCGTATAACAATCATCTTATAACCACTGGATTTATGATTGGGGCCACATGGCAGGCTGATGCGTGGGATGCATGATTAAACCTTTTTGAAAGTCTGCATGGGATCACACAAGAAAAAATATAAACAATTATATGGGGGACCTGGGAATCGAACCCAGGTCCCAATGGTTGCCAGACAGCACACTAACCATTACTCCACTCGCCTGCATTTGTTAGTATGATAACAAGTGAAAATAATATGTAAACATAATCACACGTGTTGTACAAACAAAATCGCGCGCGTATATTTGAATTAACCAATAGCCTGCCACCAGCTCATCGTCTTCTCCATTTACCTGAAAAAAGATAAAGAGATAACGGGGGTTTTTAACCCCCACAAAATAGGATGACAAATAATAGCGATTAGGTCTGTATGCAATATAAATTGTTCGCGAGGGTAGGGTTAAACTCGTCTGGACGCAGCGATCTCAACCATAGGCATTATGAAGCTTAATTTTCCTCATACTGAAAAGCCCCAATTTGGAAGCTTGGAAAACCTAGAATTCGTCAATGGTGATTTCTGTGTCAGGGCGTTTTAATGCAATTAAAATATACCAAAAGCTTCCTGTGGATTCAAACAACACAAAACAACCAACAAATCATGTTAAATGCGCATGGAATATGAGTTTCGATTATCAAAATAGTAAGCAAACCGTGAATCTGTTGGAGGCGATTTCTTAAGCTTTAGCGTGTGATTTTGATCCCTACACGTTCCTGGGGACCTCAGCAATGTATTAGAATCAAGAAAATGCTTTGAATCACGTTGGAATGTGGAATTCAGTTTTTAGTTTTCTTTGATTTTTTGGAATTGGTTATGGCTTTTGCAACAGCTTTTCACGTGTAAGGCATTAGGTTTAGCTTATGCATATATAGTAGAATGGAATTAGGTTAAATTCTTGACAAGAAATCCTTGGCATTATGGTTTCAATATTTGATTGAAAGTCATATATTTTTGCATCTTTTTGATTGAAAAATCTTGCCAAATTGAGAGATCTTTGTCCCCTTGATGTGTACACGAAACCTCCAGCACATGTTGACCACTTTTGCTTCACAAAAAGATTTAGAAATCATATCTTGGTATTTTCCTACAATTAAATTAATTAAATGAATTAAAAATCAATTAAAAATCCAATTAGTTAATAAAAATAAGAAAATAATTCAATTTAATCTCAATGGGTTGTTCATAGGCTTTGGACAATGTTTCAAGAAGAAATTTGAGGCCCATTAGCAAAAATGATGTGTTTTGAGCAAAGTTGACTTTTGCAAATTCACAAAAATTTCCCAACTTCTCCAATGCATATCTTGCTCAATTTTGATCATATGAACATGTTCTTGGACATTTTGGAAAGGTGTTGAAGTCCTCTAACCAATGCCTTTGGTACCATGTCATTTGGATTTACCAATCTCAAGTTATGGTCTTTGACTTAAAGTGCCTTTTTGTTGACTTTTGAAATTGACCTATAATGTAGAAATTGATAACTTTTTGTGAGAGCATTTATTGGACTTGGAATGTGAAGATGAGTTGTAGGAAATGTCATCACCTTCAAAATGAGAATTGGATGGGATTTTTATGATGAACCATGAAAAAGTTATGCCCTGGTCAAGATACAGTTGACTTTTCTGCTGTCCAAAAATAGTAACTTTTGCATCCTTGATGATTTTTGAGTCATGCTTGTGGAATCATGATCAAGACTTGATCAAATGATGATTATGAGCTCAAAATAATATGTTGACCAAAAATTCTGATTTTTGACTGCAAAATGACCATTTTACCCCTGTAGTTGACTGTAGTTCAAATAGGGCTTTTGACTGAGCCATTTGGCATTGTGAGTCTTGAGACTTGACATGTAGATGCTTGAGGATGTATATGGACCCATGGGACTTGATTGAGCCATTAAAAACCACAAATTCCCTGCAAGAAATAAAACCCTAATTTCAGCTGGCTTAGGAGAATGTTTGACTGTGCAACCCTTGAGTAATCTTGAACCATTTGAAGATAATTCTTGATAAATCTTGAAGAATATGGGAGGGAAAATTTTGGGGTACAACAGTTGCCCCTGTTCAATCTTCTTAGACCTGAGGATGTAGATTGGCTTGCGTGCCTTTCGTGATCCGAAGGTGGAAGATGATTGAACACTAGAGTGCCCAGAAATTTGCACTCGCATAGTAGAATATCAGCAATATGATGTCGGGAATGGGCTTACATATTCCATTTGGAGATATAGTGGATAGGAGGATGGGCTTATAGATGCCATCTGGAGATGTAACGGAATCTTGTCGGGAATGGGCTTATAGATGCCATTTGGAGATGTAATGGATAGTTGTGGAGATGGGCTTAAAGATGCCATCCGGGGGTGTCGATCGCGTAAGAGATTCCTTAGCGAGAACTTGTATATTTTGAGAAAGAAAGACAATTTCCTGGCCTGTTACAGGTGTTGATCTTCAAACTCTTCGTGCAGATATGCCCTGGCTAGATACAGGTATCGAATCTACAATCAATCGCTCACAGATATGCCCTGTCTAGATACAGGTATCGAATCTGGAACTTCAAACTCTTCATGCAAATATGCCCTGGATAGATACAGGTATCGAATCTACAATCAATCGCTTACAGATATGCCCTGGCTAGATACAGGTATCGAATCTGGAACTTCAGAAGGTTGATCGAGATAGCTTTTCTGGCTGGATACAGGCGTAGACCTCTAATCAGTCGCTCACAGATATGCCCTGGCTAGATACAGGTATCGAATTTGGAATTAGTCGTCTACAGATATGCTCTGGCTGGATACAGGTATCGAATCTAGAACTGGTCGTCTACAGATATGCCCTGGCTAGATACAAGTATCGAATCTGGAACTTCAAAAGGTGATGGGTTGTCTCTACTGACAGGTTATCTCAGAAAAATCTTTAGGGATCGATTTAACTGAACTAGGGGAGGTTTTGTCTTTTTTGACGAGTTGTCTCTTTGGACGGGTTATCTTCATGGACGGGTTGTCTTTAACGACGGGTTGTCTTCAATGACAGGTTGTCTTCAATGACAGGTTGTCTTTAATGACGGGTTGTCTACAATGACAGGTCGTCTTCAATGACAGGTTGTCTTCAATGACAGGTGTCTATAATGACGGGTTGTCTTCAATGACGGGTTTGTCTTTAATGACGGATTATCTATAACGACGAGTTGTCTTTAACGACGGGTTGTCTTCCATGACAGGTTGTCTTTAATGACGGATTTTCTATAACGATGAGTTGTCTTTAACGACGGGTTGTCTTCCATGACGGGTTGTCTTCAATGACAGGTTGTCTTTAATGACGGATTGTCTTTAATGATAGGTTGTCTTTAATGACGGATTGTCTTCCATGACAGGTTGTCTATAACGACGAGTTTGTCTTTAATGACAGGTTTGTATCGATTTAACTGGATTTGTCTTTTCTTGACTGGATTTGTCTTCTTTGACTGGATTTGTCTTCTTTGACTGGATTTGTCTTCTTTGACTGGATTTTTCCTGAAATGTAAAGGTCAGTCATATGCAATGCATGATATAGATTAAGCAATGATGTTCTCAACATAAATGAGATTGTATGATATGATGCGTATATGCATGCGTCATGATGTATGACAGTGTGATGTTTATGAATGTATCTTCGTTGGGAAAATAAATCCCTGACGAATGTCGGGAAGTTCGTTGAATCCTGGGCTGATGTTGGAGAGTAGAGTCCTTCGTTTCCGCTGGGGATGATGAACAAAGATGTTCGCAAGAATAAACCGGTAGGAGAAGATGACTCCGTAGGGGAATAAACCTGGTGAAGAGACTACTCTGTGGGGAATTACTCTGTGGGAAGAGATACTTCGCTGAGATTTTAACGATAACTCCGCTGGGGATTCCGTTGATAAGCTCTGTTGGGGATTTTGATGAACTCCGCTGGGGGATAGAAAGAACTTCGCCGAGGACGGTCTTTCCGTTGTTAATTTGCTGAGGATAACCCAGTTATAGGCTCTGGTTGGGGATAACCTTTGAACATGGTCGGGGAGAGATATTTGTACTCTGCAGGGGATAAGCTTCCCGAATCTACTGGGGAGATGGTTCAATTCTCCTGGGGAAACTTTTGAGACTGCACTGGGGAAAGGCTCCACTGGGGTGTCTTGTATTCCGCCGGGGAACAATCTTATATTAAGACTGTCGGGGATGCTTGCTTAGGAACATCTATATACTCCACTGGGGAATGTTGAGATCTTCTGGGGATACCCAACTTTCTATAACTGATGGTAGACCAACTCTGCTCGGAGGAGAGTGTTGCTGATTTGCTGGAGATACTGTGCCTTTTTGGGAGGCCAACTCTGCTTGGGGAGAGTATTGCTGAATCTTGTCTTACTCTGCGGGGAGCGAAAGTATCTTGGTCATAGTATTCAGCTGAATCTACCTTTGTACTCGGTGAGCAGAGCAGTTGTATAGTTTGGACAATTCTTATTGCCCCAGCTTCTGTGGGAGAAGGTACCTGTGGAGGTGCTTGATAACTGCCAATAGACAAATCTTCGTCTGGTAGGCAAGTGACGAGATGACGGGACATAGTCGTACGCTTTTGATCCCTAATTTTTGCCTGGACCGCCCTTTCGGGTTTTCAGTCCACCGGGATACCCATTTTTGCCCAAGCCGCCTTTTTAGGTTTTCGACTTGCCGGGTGTACAAATTTTTTCATTTTCGTCCCTTATTTTGCCCGAACCCTTTTGGTTCGCCGGGAAGCCCTTATTTTTGCCTAGGTGTGTCAACCTAGCGGGTCTTTGATTATGCATAGTATTTTTTTCGACTATGTCCATTCCCTCAGGATGTATAGAGGTGTCACTATCAGTAGTGTTGTGTTGCCATACCATCAGAAGATGTTTGACCATGCAAGATTCGTTGCTGGAATTCATGTCCAATGCCCCAAGCGACTCAGGCGGAGATTTTCCCCTGGCTATTTGACATTTTGAGAGATTCCTTGAATCTTGACTTGACTTCCCCAGATGATGGACAATGATCACATCTGCCCCTTGGTTGGAAGTGTTTTCCACTTGAGATAACCCTTTAGAAGATCTTTGTTCATTAGATATCCGTCGTGCGAATTCCTCTGCTGTTCGAACAAATATCCATATGCAAACAATATTATTTTAAGAATGCAAAGCTTATGTTTGTCTTGAAGTTTTTTTGAAAATGCATTTTTCAGTAAAACAAACAAATTTTGTAAAATGTGATGTCAACTCAAGATTTTACAGCGAACCCTATAGGAGTCAGGATACCTTTGGTAACAGTATGCTTTCGAACTAACCCATGCTTCAGTTAGGACTTTTAAGGGTTATAACGTGGCCTGGTTCACGGTTTAAGAAACAAAGGATAAAGGCTCAAAATTTATTTGTACCCACCCGCTCTTCGTGATGTTCTTCGATCCTAAACTCAGCTAATCGTGCGTTAGACCTTGTTTGAGTCTTTGCTCTGATATTCCAGTGATGGTTCGGATACTGAAAGTTTTATTTTGACCAGGCAGTCATTTCTTTTTTGTTGAGGGTTTGTAGGACCTCTTTCTTTTCGATTTTATTATCCCTGTCTTTTTTCCTGAACGGTTTCTTTTGTGATTACAGTCAGCGGGATGCCCCAGTTTTTGTAAGTCTCCTTCATAGGTTTTGACTTATTGGGCTTTTATTTTTGAGAGATAACGACTGCCTGTCTTGACGATTATAGGGAACCCTCACTATCTTTTGTTTTGGAAGGACTCCTTTGATGCCATTCATTGTGCACCTGGATCAACTGAGAACTACCCTGCCCCAGGTTATAATTAAGGGTTTTAATTTTTTGAAAAGAAAAACTCCAACTTCTTTGGCTCAAAGGGGTTGACTAGGGATTATCTTCCTTATAACTCCACTGTTTAGGATTTGAAACAATGCCTGTACCTCATCAGCGGGGTCTGTTCAAAAGCATACTGTAAAGATCGTGGTATCGTTTTTGTCATCCTCCCTCAAAAGGCTTAGAATTTTCTACTCGAGAGTTGAACATCAAAAAAAGAAAGCAATTTTAAGCATAGTGAACACAATCACTTCAAAACAGACATGTGTAATGCATTAATGAAATAAGAGAGTTTGACATGATAATTGTTTGAACAATAAAAGAAAAATACAACTTGAACATTCGAATGAACAAAAGTTTCTTCAATCCTAGCCATGTTTTGGCAAAGGAGCAGTGATCACATTGGGAGTCTCGGGTGCTTCGAACTCGACCTCCTTTGCATCGATTAGGTCCTGAACCTTGTTCCTCAAAGTCCAACAATCATCTGTAGCATGCCCCGGGCTGTCGGAGTGATAAGCGCAGCGGGCGTTGGGGTTATACCTTGAAGGTGTCTTGTTGGGATTCTTAGAAGGGTCCCTCAGAGTTATCAAATTGGTCTCCAGCAACTGTGGAAATATTTGAGACAGAGTCATACTGAGTCGAGTGAATTGCCTTCTGGGTCTCTCTTCCCTTTGTTGGTTGCGATGTTGAGGATCACTGGCCGGTTTTGAAATAACTACCGCGTTGACAGCTTGGCGGTGTTCGGACCTATTCTGTCTTCTTGAACCATAGACAGCACTGGATTCTTTCTTGAATGGTTTTTTCTCAGTGTTCGAGGAGTCACCCTTTTGTATCTTCCCAGACTTGATACAAGCTTCTATTCTCTCATCAGTCAAGATAAGGTCTGTAAACCCAGCAGAAGAATTCCCAATCAGATGGTTGAAGAACGGACCAGACAGGGTCCCCAAGAACATGTCCACAAGTTCACGGTCAATCAAAGGTGGCTGCACCCTTCCAGCCAGGTCTCTCCACTTTTGTGCATACTCCTTGAATCCTTCACCCATCCCTAGTGACATACCCTGGAGTTGGGTACGCATAGGAGCGAGGTCGGAATTGTATTGATACTGCTTATAGAATGCAGTAGCCAAATCTTCCCAGTTACGAATACTGGCTCCATCCAGCTAATAGAACCATTCGAGTTGAGTCCCTGAAAGACTATCCTGGAAGAAATGGATCCACAAATTCTTGTCAGTTGTATAAGGTTGGATCTTCCTTACATACGATCGGAGGTGCAGCTTAGGACAGGAAGCTCCGTCGTATTTGGCAAAAGCAGGTGCCTTGAACTTATGTGGGATCACCACCCTAGAGGATAAGCCTAGATCTCCAAAGTCCAACCTGGGCACATGTTGAATCTCCATAGCACTTAAGCGGTCCTCCAGCTGTTTGTACCTATCCTCAGCAGGAGGGTATTGTTGTACCCCAAAATTTGCCCTCCCATATTCTTCAAGAAATTGCCAAGTCAAGCTTCAAAATCTCCCCAAGGGTTGCACAGTTCAAGGGCCTCCTAACAATCAAAATTAGGGTTTTGGTTCTGACAAAGTAAATGAAGTTTCCAAGGGTCCAATCAAGTCCCACATGCCTATAAATATGGTCAAGCATCCTCATACCAAGTTTCAAGACTTTCAGCACAAAATTGCACAGTCAAAAACCCTAATTGCACTACAGTTAACTATAGGGGCAAAATGGTCATTTGACAGTCAAAAGTTCAAATTTTTGGTCAACATCTCATTTTGAAGCCACAAACATCATTTGATCAATGCTTGATCATGATTCTCAAAGCTTGGCTCAAAAATCATCAAGATGCAAAAGTTTCCATATTTGGACAGTTGAAAAAGTCAACTGTAAATTGACCAGGGCATAACTTTCACATGGATTATCAGACAAATTCCATCCAAAGCTCATTTTGAAGAGAAAGACATTTCCTACAACTCCTCTTCATACTTCAAGTCCAAGAAATGCTCTCACAAAAAGTTATCAATTTCAACATTATAGGTCATTTTCAAAAGTCAACAAAAAGGGACTTTAAGTCAAAGACCATAACTTGAGATTGGTAAATCAAAATGACATGGGACCAAAGACATTGGTTAGAGGACTCAAAGACATTTCCAAAATGTCCAAGAACATGAGCAAAGCTTGAAAATTGAGCAAGTTATGCCTTGTGGAAGTTGGGAAATTTTTGGATATTTTGAAAAGTCAACATTGCTTCAAATGACCTAAAATTGCTAATGGGCCTCTTTTTCTTCCACAATTCATTATCCAAGGCATGTGCACGACCATTTGGCCCAAAGGGAAGTTTTTCTTCATTTTTTATTTATTTATTTGGATTTTTATTATTAATAATTCATTTAAATTAATTAAAATACATGAAAAATGTTAAACATAATGTTTCAAATCTTTTTGTGCATAAAACATCTCCAAGATTTCGTGCAAATCAGATTAGGAAAGAATCAAAGGCAATTGGATGTGATTGGCATCAAAAACATGTGAAAAAGATTGCAAAATAATGGCTTGAAAATCAAATATCTTTTTCATCAATTCATGGATGTTTTGATCAATTTTTTGACCTAAATCATTCTCACATAAATACCAGGTGCAACCCTAATGCTAAAGAGGTCCAAGCTGCGCCATATACAGAAAACCATACTTGAGTTTCTTGCTTAAAAATTCAAAACAGAAATCGTGATTCCAAAGCATTTCAAGGCAAAGTAATCAGTCCATTGCATCCCTGGGACATCAAGCAACGTACCTGGGTCAAGAACACCAACTCTAACGCCTTAAATCATTGTACAGAAATCGAATTTTTTTCATATAAATGCATATTCGTATTCTGAGTTCTAGGCATTTTCATGGCATTTTGTTTGTGTATTCATACTAAATGATGTATTCTGAAGCTAACCACATGGATTAATTGCGTTTTTATACACTATATGCAAATCTGCCATTGTTGTCTTTCAGGGTTTGTGAAGCTTTGAATTGGGGTTTCCCAGCTAAGGTAAAATTGGACGTTCTCAATACCATAACTGGATTCAGCGTGCTTTGACGAAAAAGATAGGACCCTCGCGCCTAATTTATGCTCAAAGATGGCTTAATCGCTATTATTGTATATGGCCTGTTTTGGGGGGGTTCAAAACCCTGCTAACCATTCTCTATTTTCAGGAAAGAAACAAGACCAGGAGGAAGATGATGATGTGTAGAGCGATGGTTGGTCCATTTAAAAATTCGCGCGCAAAAGGCATTAACGCATTATTCTATTTTATAATATTTGTTTGTTATTTGATATACAGAAAGCGCGTTTGGTTCGTTTGGCAAGGCATAGCATTGGTATTCATCAAGACCTGGGTTCGAGCCCCAGGTCCTTCACCCTTTCCATATTATTTTTCCACTAATGATTCTATGCAGATTCAGTACAAGGCGCCTACCATACAACGCTCCATCCAACACGCCACTTCGCCAATCTCATCAATCCAAGGGCCCAGATCTGGAGAGCATGGTAAATCTCAGTCAACGCACTCACACGCTAGCATGGAAAGTCAGCCAGGCCAAAGGCCATTGTGCCCAAATTGCCAAATAAAAACCTCCTATTTGGGGGGCAGACCCCCCTGGGTTTGAATTTTATTCTTTTCTTTATTTTACTTATTCCAATTATTATTTTTAATTAGTTAATTAACTTAATAATTTTTTCATAAAAAACATAAAAAACAATAAAAAATCAGAAAAGAGACAAAAATTAATATTTTTATTTAATGTTATATTTTTTGTAAATAAAACCTTTATTAATTAATTAGTTTTAATTTAGGAGTAAATCTTAATATTTTCTTAATTAATTTAAAATTGGTAGAATTAGGGTTTGTAATAATTTTTTATCCTTTTTTCTTTTCTTTCATAATACTTAAATATTATTTATTTTTATAAATTAAAATTGCATGTAAATAATTAGGTTAATTTAGGTTTAACTTTAATACTTTCTTAATAAACTAAAAAAAAACAATTAGAATTAGGGTTAGCATTTTATTTTCAATTAATCTCATTAGATTCTCATAAATACAAAAAGCCAAAAAAACAATTTCTTTTCTCATTTTAATTTAATTAGTTTAATAATTCAATTTAATTTCATTAAAGAAGGGTCCAACGCCCTCGTTTCCAGTTTAATTCAAATCGCACATTTATCTCGTTTCTTTTAATTATTTATGTACCTCTCCCAAAGCCATGTAATATATTTCTCGCACTTTACTTTTCTTTAATTCTTTATTTTTCTGTCAAATCGGGTCCTGGATTTTAATTTGGCGATGTGGACCTGCGCCTTTGTAATAGTTTAGAACTTTTAATTTCCGCATCCTTTTTAACTGTAAATAAATGCATGCAAGAATGAATGGCCTAAAAATAAAAACAAACGCATAGATCACCCATAACCTGACAAGACAAAAATAAATGAATCTGACACACAAATCACACACCACCCCTAGGGTACGCCTCACTGTTGCCTTGCCTCGAAAGGTGATCGTCGAGTAGAGGATGTCTTAGTAAGTCCTCATGATCCGGGAACCTGGCATGAGGGTAGCTTCTAAGGTGTCTTCCTATTGCTCTGGTGATCACCATGTCCCGAACCTCGAATTGACCCGAACACCTCCAACGGTGGTGCTACCTACCTCTCAATGGTGGGATGGCACTACTTCAAAGGACATTTACACAGACGAATTCCTTAGGGTAGGTAGACGACTCTAGATACTTGCTCTAAATTCAAAACAAATCAAAAATACTTTTCACACCAACACATTTTCAAAAAGCTTTCGAAAGCAATTTTTCAAACACTCTTGAGGACCGATACAAGAGTCGAACTGGAATTTTCAAAGAAACTTTTTAAAACCCACATTTGAAAAGCAAACAAACCATTTTTGAAAACACAATGAGCAAGTATCTAAGAGCCCATGGATAACCATGGATAGAAAGGGTGCTAACACCTTCCCTTTCTATAATCTACCTCCCGAACCGAGAGCAATCTCTTTAAGGAATTTTTCTGTGCTTTTGTCCTTTCCTTTTGGAGAAAATAAAAGACGGTGGCGACTCTTGCTTCCGCGACATTTCGCGAACCAGCGTTAATACAGTCAGTTCCAGATCCACCGATCACAGAACTGGCGACTCTGTTGGGGACTACTTTAAAGTGAGGTGTACCTTAGGACTAAGATCACTTGTGTTTTCAATTGTCTGAATTGTTTGCTTTATTATTGTGGGTACTGTCTTGGGAGTTCTATAGATCCTAAACCCGGATCTGGGGATACCTTCTTAGAAAGTAGCAACAAGGCTGTGAGGGAACTGTGCGGGGTATACCGACATGGTTGAAACAGTCTGCTACGTTGATGTGGCACTTTGGTGTGTACCGGTAACCCTTGAGTTCAGTCAAGGAGAGTACGGGGCCTCCGCGTGGTGTCATGAAGCATCAACAGACCTTAGGAACCTTAATTGAACTATCTTGGCCTCTTTAGGGTAGTGAGATAACTGACTTTGGTGCAGTCCGAGGTTGGTTGATACTCGATACTACACTCAATTGAGGGTTGCTTTCCTGGAATATTTCGGTCGCCAGTTCAGTGGCTAAATCGAAACGATGAACAATGAAAGCAATCCCGTGATATTGGGACCCTTAGAACCCGGTTACTTCTAATAGGACAGGTTGAACCCACCAACTTCAAGAGGGTACTACCCAGACCCCATGCTGGCCTTAAACCCTAAGGACTTGTCTTGTGTGCCTTGTGTGCCTTACATGTTTGTCTTTATAAATATCTGTGGTGTGTTTAATCATAGCATCATATGCATTGACTAACCATTTCAGGGGTTCGAATCTTCATCTTTGTTCTTGTTTTGTAGGACATGGAAACTGTTCGTAGAAAGACAATTCAAATCAGTCTTGTAAGGATCCCTCCTCAGCTTAAGGAAGTTATATCCAGGATTCCCGAGAGCTCTTCATTCAGTGAAAGACATGGAAGCCTCATCAGCTTGGTCAACACCAACATTGAGGAAGATATGATAAAGGTCCTATTCCAGTTCTTCGACCCTCTGCATCACTGTTTCACCTTCTTGGACTATCAGCTGGTACCTACATTGGAGGAGTTCTCCCGGCTCCTGAAGATCCCTATCCTTGATCAACTACCCTACAACGGTACGGAAAAGGAACCCAAGCTTGAAGAGATTGCTAAAGCCTTGCACCTACAGTCATCTGACCTCAAGGGACATTGGGAAGTTATAAGTGGTATCAAAGGGTTCTTAGCCAGGTTTCTGTTTGAAAAGGCCCATGAATGTTGGAACTCCCTTGATTTGCAAGCTTTTGAAGAAGTTGTGGCCCTCCTTGTCTATGGTTTGGTGTTGTTTCCTAACCCAGATCAGCTTATAGATATCAGTGCTGTCCAGATCTTTATGTCCAGGAATCCTATACCTACGTTGCTGGGGGACATCCTTCACTCATGTTACACTCGAACCATGAGAAAAAGAGGTGTCCTTATGTGTTGCACTCCTCTCCTGGGAAGGTGGTTTATTTCGCACCTTCCACAATCAGTTTTGAAGAATGAGCGGGGTTTGAGATGGTCACAACGGTTTATGACTCTTACACATGCAGATATACATTGGTGCCCTAGGTCCAGAGAGGATGTCACTATCATTGATCATTGCGGGGAGTACCCTAATGTTCCTTTACTTGGAATCAGAGGAGGTATTACTTACAACCCATGCCTGGCTTGGAGACAGTTTGGTTATGCTCGGAGGGACGGTCCTCATGACATGTTAATTCCTGACATAGTTTTTGACTTCGATAACGATGCACGAGGACTTCGCCAGAGATTTATCAGAGCTTGGAGGATGCCCAGTAGGATACACAGTAAGACACTGGGGCACAGGAACTCCATCCCGTTGGAACCTTATCTCAAGTGGGTACGAACCCGCTCCCAGAAGTTAGTGATGCCTTATCCCCATATGCTCCCTGTGATTAAAGAGCCAGTCTTGGAAGGAGAAGTGTCCTACACTATTCAGCACCCTGATATGCCCACGTCCTGGGAAGAGATGCAGAAGAGCTGGATCCAGCTTAAGGAAGAACGGAATTCTCTTGAGACCAGTCTACATGCTAGTGAAAAGAAGGTCTTGGAGCTCACCCGCCTGTTGCATGAGGAGAGGAATCTCAACACTTACATAGCTCCAAAGAGGATGCATAGTATATTTTGGGATTGATTTGCTTTTGTATTATTTTGCCCATGAGGCTTTGATGTACTGAACAATTATTTCCTTAATGATAACGTGTGTTCCTTTTTGTCTACAACAAATTTGAACTTTCGAACCCTTGAATGCATTGCATAAACACATATCATTCATCATGTGCATAGCAGGTTTTTCCTCTTTTCAGGTTGCTTACAGTTCTTCGCTGTTTATTTCAGCATCATGAATCCTGACTCATCATCAACCGAAATGTCCATCAAGGCTCTTCAGGCGCAGAACGCGCAATTTCAGGAACTAATCATGGGTTTGGCTCAGGGCCAAGGAGAGCTGAAGGCTCTGCTCCTAAAGAAGGAAAAGAAGAAGAAGAGAAGAACTGTTTTGTTCAACTCGGGCCGAAGGTTTGGCAATACTCTACAGAATGAAGAGGCTGGTTCTTCTATTGGCAAGGGTACTCCTCAAGCGAAAAAGGTCCTAGTTCGGTAGTCTCTGACAACGAGACTGACTTTGATGAAGAGCAATATCCTCCTGCAGAAGACAGATACAAGCAGTTGGAAGACAGGTTGAATGCTATGGAGATACAACAGGTACCTGGGCTGGATTTTGGAGATTTGGGTTTGTCTACCGGTGTGATTATTCCTCGTAAATTTAAAGCACCATCTTTCACTAAGTACGATGGGGCGTCTTGTCCCAAGCTACATCTCAGGTCCTATGTCCGGAAGATTCAACCGTACTCAGTGGATAAGAATTTGTGGATCCACTTCTTCCAGGAGAGTCTTTCAGGGACTCATCTCGAATGGTTCTATCAGCTGGATGGGACCAAGGTTCGTAACTGGGAGGAGTTGGCTACTGCTTTCTATAAGCAGTATCAATATAATGCCGACCTTGCCCCTACATGTACCCAACTCCAGGGTATGTCATTAGGTTCAAGTGAAGGTTTTAAAGAGTACGCTCAGAAGTGGAGGGATCTGGCTGGTAGGGTGCAGCCTCCGTTGACCGATCGGGAGTTAGTAGACATGTTCTTGGGGACCCTATCTGGGCCATTTTTCAACCATCTTATCGGGAATTCGTCTGCAGGGTTCACTGATCTGATTCTGACTGGAGAGAGAATTGAGGCTGGGTTGAAGTCTGGAAAGATTCCGAAGGGCGCATCGTCTAGTTCAGAGAATAAACCCTTCAAGAAGGAGGCTAATGCTGTATATGGCTCTAGAAGACAAGAGAAATCTGAGTGCCACCAATCTGTCAGTGCGGTGATGATTGCTAAGCCTGCTGCTGCTCCTCGGCCAACCAATCCTCAAAGGGCTGAAAGACCCCGGAGAGAGTTTACCCGTTTGAGCATGACCTTATCGCAGATCTTGCCACAGTTGCTATCCACCAACCTAGTGACTGTCAGAGAGGCCCCCAAAGGTGTAAACACTACCTCTCCCAAGTACAACCCAAATGCTCGTTGTGCTTACCATTCTGATAGCCCGGGGCATTCCACTGATGACTGTTGGGCATTAAGGAATAAGGTGCAAGACCTTATTGACGCGAAAGAGATACAGTTCGAAGCGCCTGAGAGGCCGAATGTGGTTACTGCTCCTATGCCTCAGCATGGGGTAAATGTTGTGGATGAGGAGGTGTACGCTGTTTCTGTGGATGATCTAGCCACTCCCTTAATGACTGTCAAGAAGAACCTACTGCTGGCCGGTTTATTTCCGGGTTGCAGTGAGGGTTGCCTGTTCTGTGTTGTTTCCCTATCTGGTTGTCCCTTGCTGAAGTTAGGCATCCAAAGCCTGATGGACAATAAGGAGATTCTGTTCAAAAAGTCTGTTGTTCAGTTGGTTCCGGTAGAAGAAGTTTCTGTGGTTACCATCTTCAATAATCCAATCAAGGCTCTCCCGAAGAAGCCTGTTCAAATCATGACTGTTGCACCTGTGGTTATTACTGTTCCGGGGCCTCTCCCCTACGTATCTGATAAAGCTGTCCCCTTGCACTATGGGGCAGATGTGTATGTGAACGGAATTAAACAAGAGTTCAACACTGGCGCCAGTATCTGCGATATCACTGGCCCAGCCAAGGTTACCCGCAGTGGCAGGCTCTTCTCGCCTGACATTGCACCGCCCGCTACTCGAAGACCCCTCCTTATAACACCTACAAGTGTACATGTTCCTGTTGCTGATCAAGTTGTTTCCCCTGCTGCCGAGTCATCCAATGCTCGGGGCAAAGGAATTGAAGATGAGCCTGCCCGGATGGAGGCACCGATACCTATAAATGCTGAGGCCTCCCAACAAGAAATGGAGGAAATTTTAAAAATAATAAAGAAGAGCGACTTCAACATTGTCGAGCAGCTGGGGCATACGCCCTCCAAGATCTCAATGCTCTCCTTGTTACTGTGCTCCGAGGCCCATGCTAAGGCCTTGATCTCATTTCTCAAGACGGCCCATGTGCCACAGGAGACATTTGCTGTCCAATTCACTGATTGCGTAGCAAATCTGACAGCGGACAACGGCCTGGGTTTCTCAGATGCTGACCTGACTGCGAAGGGAAGAGACCACAATGATGCCCTGCATGTCTATATCAAATGCAGGGGCACTACTCTGGCACATGTATTGGTGGATACTGGTTCTTCCTTGAATGTGCTACCCAAGAAAGCTTTAGACCGTTTGGATTGTGAAGGCCTGGAATTAAAACCCAGCAATATCATCGTCAGGGCCTTTGACGGTTCAAAAAGGATGGTTCATGGAGAGGTTGACATTCCTATTCGTGTGGGCTCTCAGGTGTTTGACTATACTTTTTACGTGATGGATATCCGTCCATTGTATTCTTGTCTACTGGGTCGACCTTGGATCCATAAAGCTGGGGCAGTGACCTCTACCTTGCACCAGAAGCTGAAATACCCCGTTAGAGGGAAGATTGTCACTGTACAAGGAGAGGAGGAGTATATGGTGAGCCATTTGAATTCTTTCAGATACATTGAGATGGACGGGGAGTTTATTGAAACCCCCTTTCAGCATTTCGAGGAGGTGCTTCCAATTTCAGCAGCAGCAGACACAGCGGTCGAAGAGGAGGTTCCTTTGAAGATGGCTTCTCTAAAGGATGTCCGGGCTGTGGTTCAGAAAGGTGAATGTGCTAACTGGGGCAGGCTTCCCGACTTTACACAGAAAACTGACAAATTTGGACTGGGTTTTACTGCAGAGGGTCAGAAAGCTATGCGGAAGGCGAAGACCAGAAGACCTCCTGTGCTCATCACAAATCCAGGAGTGAATGTTGTTGGGGAAGACAATGAAGTGGATGAAGCAGAATTCAATAGTTGGATCTACCCGACAACTGATGGTGGATTGACCAATTGGATTGCCAAAGACCATACTCCTGTTACTTTTGTTACGCAGTAATAAACTTCTTTGTTTTATTATTTGTAATAAACAATAAATAAACTCTATGGCCCGGTGTCTTACCTGGGGCACCATGGTTTTATTTGTGAGGGCATATAAATTGTCATTTCATATATCATAAATGAAAATCTTGGACGTTTTCTCGCATTTCAAATCTTATGCTCCTTTTCTGTCTTTCCTTCCTTTACATATTTTTCAAAACAGCTGTATTTACACACACTCACTCATACAGGTTTCAATCCACTCTGGATCTCACTGGTAACGACACTGCTACTGCCAGTTATGACTTCGAAAGTCTGATCAACTTAGCCGAAGACGAAGGTGAAGATGATTGCAAAGTGCCTGGCGAGCTTGCAAGACTGTTACTTCAGGAAGAGAGGGCAATTCAACCACACGAAGAGCCAGTGGAAACAATAAATCTGGGTACTGAGGTAGACAGAAAAGAGGTAAAGATTGGTGCCAACCTAGAGCTCAGTGTGAAGCAACGGTTGACTAAGATGCTACATGATTATATGGAGATCTTTGCCTGGTCCTATGAAGACATGCCCGGGTTGGATACCGATATTGTGGTCCATCACTTTCCTACTAAGGAAGACTGCCCTCCGGTTAAGCAAAAGGTCCGTCGTATGCGTCCAGAGATGTCTGAGAAGATTAAAGCCGAGGTTATGAAACAGTTTGATGTCGGGTTCCTTGCAGTGACTTCTTACCCTCAGTGGGTTGCTAATGTGGTGCCGGTACCGAAGAAAGACGGTAAGGTCAGAATGTGTGTTGATTACAGGGATCTGAACAGGGCCAGCCCCAAAGATGACTTCCCATTACCTCACATTGATGTCCTTGTTGACAATACAGCTCAGCACAAGGTATTCTCTTTCATGGATGGCTTTTAAGGTTACAATCAGATCAAGATGGCACCTGAAGACATGGAAAAGACTACCTTTGTTACTCAGTGGGGCACCTTCTGCTACAAGGTCATGCCTTTTGGACTAAAGAACGTTGGGGCAACCTACCAACGTGCCATGGTTGCTTTATTTCATGACATGATCCACCATGAGATAGAAGTGTATGTTGACGACATGATCGCAAGGTCCCAGACTAAGGAAGAGCAC
The DNA here is from genome assembly GCA_948472305.1 of Vicia faba. Lineage (NCBI taxonomy): Eukaryota > Viridiplantae > Streptophyta > Magnoliopsida > Fabales > Fabaceae > Vicia > Vicia faba. Next base: position 1,664,963,312 of record OX451736.1, read on the forward strand.
CTAGATCATCTGCAGAAATTGTTTGACCGGTTGAAACTATACAAGCTGGGGTTGAACCCGAACAAGTGCACCTTCGGGGTAAGATCTGGAAAGTTGTTGGGCTTCGTTGTAAGTGATAAGGGTATTCAAGTGGACCCTGCTAAGGTTAAAGCTATTCAAGAGATGCCAGCTCCTAAGACAGAGAAAGAGGTCAGAGGCTTTTTAGGACGCCTGGATTACATTGCTCGATTCATCTCGCACCTAACTGCTACCTGTGAGCCAATCTTCAAGCTGCTGAAGAAAGATCAGGTAGTACGTTGGAATGATGAGTGTCAGGCCGCTTTTGACAGAATCAAAGAGTATCTCCAAGAACCACCCATCCTTATGCCACCGGTTGAAGGGAGACCTCTGATACTATATCTAACAGTACTTGACAACTCAATGGGGTATGTGCTGGGGCAGCATGACGAGTCTGGCCGAAAAGAGCATGCCATTTATTACCTTAGCAAAAAGTTTACCGACTGTGAGACCCGATACTCACTGCTCGAGAAAACTTGCTGCGCTTTGGTATGGGCTGCTCGTCGGCTGAGACAGTATATGCTGACTCACACTACCTTGTTGATCTCAAAGATGGATCCTATAAAGTACATATTTGAAAAAGCCTGCTCTGTCTGGGAGAATAGCAAGATGGCAAATGATCTTGACGGAATACGACATTCAGTACACGACCCAGAAAGCCATCAAGGGAAGTGTATTGGCAGACCACTTGGCACATCAGGCCGTAGACGACTATCAGTCAATGAATTTCGAGTTTCCGGACGAAAGTATCATGATTGTGACTGATTGTGAAGTACCTGGACCGGATGAAGGACCTGAGGAAGGATCCCGATGGTCTATGCACTTTGACGGAGCCTCCAACGCTTTGGGAAACGGTATTGGCGCTGTAATCATATCCCCTCAAGGCACTCATACTCCACTCACTGCCCGGCTATGTTTCAACTGTACCAACAACATGGCGGAGTATGAGGCGTGCATCATGGGTCTTCAAGCTGCGATCGACTTAAGGATCAAGTTTCTGAGTGTCTTCGGAGATTCCGCTCTCGTGATCAATCAGGTTAAAGGAGAGTGGGATACGAAACATCTGAATCTTATTCCTTACAGAGAATGTGTGTTGACCTTGATCCCCCACTTCACGAAGATAACCTTTGAACACTTTCCGAGAGAAGAGAATCAGTTGGCGGACGCATTAGCTACAATGTCTTCTATGTTCAAAGTTAAATGGGATAATGAGGCTCCTCGGATCATCATCTGGAAACTGGACGAACCGGCATACTGTTGCGATCTCGAGACTGAGTTGGTGACTGAGAAGCCTTGGTACCATGAGGTGAAGAGATATTTGGAAGCTCAGGAATACCCTGAAGGTGCCTCCGTCAACGACAAGAAGTTTCTGAGAAGGTTCGCAGCAAAATTCTTCCTTAGCAACGGCATCTTGTACAAGCGAAACCATGATTCGACCTTACTGCGTTGTGTGGATAAGACTGAAGCGGAAAGAATCATGGAAGAGCTACATGAAGGGACCTTTGGCACACATTCCAGTGGACATACTATGGCGAAAAAGATCCTTTGGGCAGGGTATTACTGGTCCACAATGGAAGCTGACTGCTACCAACATTCCAGGATATGCCATAAGTGCCAGATTTATGCAGACAAGGTGCATGTTCCTCCAGTTCCTTTGAATGTTCTGACTGCGCCTTGGCCGTTTGCAATGTGGGGCATAGACATGATCGGTGAGATTAAACCTACGGCGTCTAATGGGCATCGCTTCATCCTAGTGGCGATTGATTATTTTACAAAGTGGGTTGAAGCAGCTTCCTACGCTACGGTAACCAAGACTGTTGTGGCACGGTTCATTCGGCATAACCTGATCTGTCGGTACGGCGTCCCAGAAAGGATTATTACAGACAACGGTACCAATCTGAATAATAAGATGATCACTGAGCTCTGCGAGCAGTTCAAAATACAGCACCACAATTCTTCTCCTTACAGACCGAAGATGAATGGGGCTGTAGAAGCAGCAAATAAGAACATCAAGAAAATCGTGCAGAAGATGACAGTGACTTATAAAGATTGGCACGAGATGTTACCGTTCGCTCTACATGGGTATCGTACCTCAGCCAGGACGTCAACCGGGGCAACTCCTTTCTCTTTGGTTTACGGTATGGAGGTAGTCTTACCGATCGAAGTGCAAATACCCTCTCTCCGGATAATGAAGGATGCAAATCTGAACGAGGACGATTGGATCCAAACACGACTTGATCAGCTCAACCTTATTGATGAGAAGAGACTTGCTGCTATCTTCCATGGTCAGACGTATCAGAAACGGATGATCAGGGCATTTAACAAAAAGGTCAGACCACAGGAATATCAAGTTGGGGATCTGGTAATCAAGCGAATCATCCTTCCTCAGAGTGATCCAAGGGGCAAATGGACCCCTACGTATGAAGGACCATTTGTGGTTAAACATGTGTTCTCAGGAGGAGCCATGATTCTAACCAACATGGACGGTGACGACCTTCCTCACCCCGCTAATGCAGACATAGTAAAAAGATACTACGCATGAAAAAAGACCCGCTAGGCTGACATGCCTAGGCAAAAATTAGGGCTTCCCGGCGAACCAAAAGGGTTCGGGCAAAATGAAGGGATGAAATGAAAAAATCTGTACACCCGGCAAGTCGAAAACCTGAAAAGGCGGCTTGGGCAAAAATGGGTATCCCGATGGACTGAAAACCCGAAAGGGCGGTCCAGGCAAAAGTTAGGGATAAAGCGTAATACTATGTCTCATTGGATCACCTTGCATCCAGAATCCGGTATCTACATCAAGTTCAGACGGCATTGATCAGTCAGCTTCATCTTCAACCAAGGTCATCAAGTGATGAGACACTCGGAGTTATAAAGGCAATAGCAGAATTGAAACCCAGTGGGATCGTTCATTTCACACAGCTGTTTTATTTTATCTTGTACAAAATTTTTATAAACTCTTCTGTCCGGCGGCGTTCTCTTACTAGGACGTCAGCCTCTTGTACACAAATGCCTATTTACAGGCAATTCAAAAATCAATACAAATACACTTTTCAGTTAAAATTGCCAATTGTTTTTCCCTTTTCTGTTTTGTTTTGCGAAGAACGTCCAAGGTTCAATTTGTGATATATGCATTGACAATAATTTGCTAACTCATAAATATTTGCATACGAAACAAAGGATTAATTACAGGTAACATTAGAAACAGGGGCAATAAAAGAGTTGTCTAAGTAATCTAATTGTTCTGTCCTCTAAGGTATCAAGATAGGTTCAGCTAAAGAACATAACCGGCATATCTTAATTCCCCAGAGAGTACGTCAGCAAGTCAATACACTCTCCTCAAGCGAAGCTACTATCAAACTTAAGGAAGTTGAGTATCCTCCAGCAGATCTCAACATTCCCCAGCAGCATATATATTCTTAACAAGCATCCCCGGCAGTCTTGACCTAAGGATTGTTCCCCGGCGGTATATCAACATGCAAAGGAGTCACTTCCCTGATACCACTCAAAACTTCCCCAAGAGAGTCCAATCCAGTTCCCCAGGAAAGTTGGAATACATCTCCCCAAGCAGAAAGCTTATCCCCAGTAGATTCTGGAAGCTTATCCTCGCAGAACACGAACACGTCTCCCGGCTTTATTCAAAGAGTTATTTCCTTACCAGGATATAACTGGGTTATCCTCAGCCAAAATCCACGGGAAGATCGTTCTCGGCGAAGTCTTCTTATCCCCAGCGAAGTCTATTAACACTTCCAACACAACAATGGTATCCCCAGCAAGTTATTATCAACAACTCAACAAAGTATCTCTCTCCCCACAGAGTATTGCTCCCCAGCAAGATCACTAGAGTACCTGTTTTCCCGCAGAGTAATCCATTCTCCAAGTTTATTCCCCAACGGAGTTATCTTCTCCCACCGGTATTCTTGTAACTATCATCCCCAGCGGAAGCAAAATCTATTCTCCAACATCAGCCCAGGAGTGACTTCCCGGCACCCGTCAAGGATTTACTTTCCTAGACGAAAAATACATTCATAAACATCGCACTTCCATACATCATTATAGCATGCATAGACGCATCATATCTTACAAGTCTCATTTATGTTGAGAACATCAATGCTTGGTCCATATCATGCATTGCATATGACTGACCTTTACCTTTCAGGAAAGATTCAGTTAAATTCTCAATCATATTCCAAGACCTAGACCGGTTCAGTTAATCGACTCCAAAGATTTCTTATCCAGTCAAAGGCCTTCTCTGGTCCAGTTAAATCGACCCCAAACAGATTTTTCTGATAAAGACCCAGTTGAAGACATTCCAAGACCTAGACCGGTTCAGTTAATCGACCCTAAGATTCTTTGTTTCTTATCCAGTCCAAGGCCTTCTCTGGTCCAGTTAAATCGACCCCAAACAGATTTTTCTGATAAAGACCCAGTTGAAGACATTCCAAGACCTAGACCGGTTCAGTTAATCGACCCTAAGATTCTCTGTTTCTTATCCAGTCCAAGGCCTTCTCTAGTCCAGTTAAATCGACCCCAAACAGATTTTTCTGATGAAGACTCAGTAGAAGTTATCCAAGGTTTTCTCAATGATTGCTATTGAGTTGTAATCGCCTATGGTTCTCTCCCCGATACTGCGGAGATGATAATTCCATCCAAGGTTTTCTCAATGATTGCTATTGAGTTGTAATCGCCTATGGTTCTCTCCCCGATACTGCGGAGATGATAATTCCATCCAAGGTTTTCTCAATAATTGCTATTGAGGTTGTAATCGCCTATGGTTCTCTCCCCGATACTACGGAGATGATAATTCCATCCAAGGTTTTCTCAATAATTGCTATTGAGGTTGTAATCGCCTATGGTTCTCTCCCCGATCCTGCGGAGGTGGTAATCCAAGGCTTCGCTCAACGATTGTTGTTGAAGTTGAAGTTATCCAAGACTCTCTCAATGATTGTTGTTGAGGTTGTAGTCACCTAGTGGTTCTCTCCCCGATCCTGCGGAGGTAGTAATCATCCCAAGATTTTCTCAACGATTGCTGTTGAAGTTAAAGTCACCCAAGGTTCTCTCACCGTTCCTGTTGAGGTAGTAACCATCCCTGGTTCATTCATCACCGTTTGAAGCTCCATACCCAGCTCCTGTAACCAGTCAGGACACATCTACACAAAGAATTTGAAAACCAGCTCCCGTAACAGGTCAGGTAATCATTTTTCTTTTGCAGGTATGCAAGTTCTCGCTAAGGAATCTCTTACGCGATTGACACCCAGATGGCATCTATAAGCCCATCCACCATCCATCATCTCTCAGCATGGCATCTATAAGCCCATCATCCTATCCATCAATCTCCAAATGGCATCTATAAGCCCATTCCACCATCACACTGCTACTATGTGAGCGCAAATTTCTGGGCACGCTAGTGTTCAATCATCTTCCACCTTCGGATTACGAAAGGCACGTCAGCCAATCTGCATCCTCAGGTCTAAGAATATTGAACAGGGGCAACTGTTGTACCCTAAAATTTGCCCTCCCATATTCTTCAAGAAATTTCCAAGTCAAGCTTCAAAATCTCCCCAAGGGTTGCACAGTTCAAGGGCCTCCTAACAGTCAAAATTAGGGTTTTGGTTCTGACAAAGTAAATGAAGTTTCCAAGGGTCCAATCAAGTCCCACATGCCTATAAATATGGTCAAGCATCCTCATACCAAGTTTCAAGACTTTCAGCACAAAATTGCACAGTCAAAAACCCTAATTGCACTACAGTCAACTGTAGGGGCAAAATGGTCATTTGACAGTCAAAAGTTCAAATTTTTGGTCAACATCTCATTTTGAAGCCACAAACATCACTTGATCAATGCTTGATCATGATTCTCAAAGCTTGGCTCAAAAATCATCAAGATGCAAAAGTTTCCATATTTGGACAGTTGAAAAAGTCAACTGTAAATTGACCAGGGCATAACTTTCACATGGATTATCAGAAAAATTCCATCCAAAGCTCATTTTGAATAGAAAGACATTTCCTACAACTCCTCTTCATACTTCAAGTCCAATAAATGCTCTCACAAAAAGTTATCAATTTCAACATTATAGGTCATTTTCAAAAGTCAACAAAAAGGGACTTTAAGTCAAAGGCCATAACTTGAGATTGGTAAATCAAAATGACATGGGACCAAAGGCATTGGTTAGAGGACTCAAATACCTTTCCAAAATGTCCAAGAACATGAGCAAATATTATAAATTGAGCAAGTTATGCCTTGTGGAAGTTGGGAAATTTTTGGATATTTTGAAAAGTCAACATTGCTTCAAATGACCTAAAATTGCTAATGGGCCTCTTTTTCTTCCACAATTCATTATCCAAGGCATGTGCACGACCATTTGGCCCAAAGGGAAGTTTTTCTTCATTTTTTTATTTATTTATTTGGATTTTTATTATTAATAATTCATTTAATTAATTAAAATACATGAAAAATGTTAAACCTAATTTTTCAAATCTTTTTGTGCATAAAACATCTCCAAGATTTCGTGCAAATCAGATTAGGAAAGAATCAAAGGCAATTGGATGTGATTGGCATCAAAAACATGTGAAAAAGATTGCAAAATAATGGCTTGAAAATCAAATATCTTTTTCATCAATTCATGGATGTTTTGATCAATTTTTTTGACCTAAATCATTCTCACATAAATACCAAGTGCAACCCTAATGCTAAGGAGGTCCAAGCTGCGCCATATACAGAAAACCATACTTGAGTTTCTTGCTAAAAAATTCAAAACAGAAATCGTGATTCCAAAGCATTTCAAGGCAAAGTAATCAGTCCATTGCATCCCTGGGACATCAAGCAACGTACCTGGATCAAGAACACCAACTCTAACGCCTTAAATCATTGTACAGAAATCGAATTTTTTTCATATAAATGCATATTCGTATTCTGAGTTCTAGGCATTTTCATGGCATTTTGTTTGTGTATTCATACTAAATGATGTATTCTGAAGCTAACCACATGGATTAATTGCGTTTTTATACACTATATGCAAATCTGCCATTGTTGTCTTTCAGGGTTTGTGAAGCTTTGAATTGGGGTTTCCCAGCTAAGGTAAAATTGGACGTTCTCAATACCATAACTGGATTCAGCGTGCTTGGACGAAAAAGATAGGACCCTCGCGCCTAATTTATGCTCAAAGATGGCTTAATCGCTATTATTGTATATGGCCTGTTTTGGGGGGGTTCAAAACCCCCGCTAACCATTCTCTATTTTCAGGAAAGAAACAAGACCAGGAGGAAGATGATGATGTGTAGAGCGATGGTTGGTCCATTTAAAAATTCGCGCGCAAAAGGCACTAACACATTATTCTATTTTATAATATTTGTTTGTTATTTGATATACAGAAAGCGCGTTTGGTTCGTTTGGCAAGGCATAGCATTGGTATTCATCAAGTCCTGGGTTCGAGCCCCAGGTCCTTCACCCTTTCCATATTATTTTTCCACTAATGATTCTATGCAGATTCAGTACAAGGCGCCTACCATACAACGCTCCATCCAACACGCCACTTGGCCAATCTCATCAATCCAAGGGCCCAGATCTGGAGAGCATGGTAAATCTCAGTCAACGCACTCACACGCTAGCATGGAAAGTCAGCCAGGCCAAAGGCCATTGGGCCCAGAATCCCAAATAAAAACCTCCTATTTGGGGGGCAGACCCCCCCTAGGTTTGAATTTTATTCTTTTCTTTATTTTACTTATTCCAATTATTATTTTTAATTAGTTAATTAACTTAATAATTTTTTCATAAAAAACATAAAAAACAATAAAAAATCAGAAAAGAGACAAAAATTAATATTTTTATTTAATGTTATATTTTTTGTAAATAAAACCTTTATTAATTAATTAGTTTTAATTTATGAGTAAATCTTAATATTTTCTTAATTAATTTAAAATTGGTAGAATTAGGGTTTGTAATAATTTTTTATCCTTTTTTCTTTTCTTTCATAATACTTAAATATTATTTATTTTTATAAATTAAAATTGCATGTAAATAATTAGGTTAATTTAGGTTTAACTTTAATACTTTCTTAATAAACTAAAAAAAAAACAATTAGAATTAGGGTTAGCATTTTATTTTCAATTAATCTCATTAGATTCTCATAAATACAAAAAGCCAAAAAAACAATTTCTTTTCTCATTTTAATTTAATTAGTTTAATAATTCAATTTAATTTCATTAAAGAAGGGTCCAACGCCCTCGTTTCCAGTTTAATTCAAATCGAACATTTATCTCGTTTCTTTTAATTATTTATGTACCTCTCCCAAAGCCATGTAATATATTTCTCGCACTTTACTTTTCTTTAATTCTTTATTTTTCTGTCAAATCGGGTCCTGGATTTTAATTTGGCGATGTGGACCCGCGCCTTTGTAATAGTTTAGAACTTTTAATTTCCGCATCCTTTTTAACTGTAAATAAATGCATGCAAGAATGAATGGCCTAAAAATAAAAACAAACGCATAGATCACCCATAACCTGACAAGACAAAAATAAATGAATCTGACACACAAATCACACACCACCCCTAGGGTACGCCTCACTGTTGCCTTGCCTCGAAAGGTGATCGTCGAGTAGAGGATGTCTTAGTAAGTCCTCATGATCCGGGAACCTGGCATGAGGGTAGCTTCTAAGGTGTCTTCCTATTGCTCTGGTGATCACCATGTCCCGAACACCTCCAACGGTGGTGCTACCTACCTCTCAATGGTGGGATGGCACTACTTCAAAGGACATTTACACAGACGAATTCCTTAGGGTAGGTAGACGACTCTAGATACTTTCTAAATTCAAAACAAATCAAAAATACTTTTCACACCAACACATTTTCAAAAAGCTTTCGAAAGCAATTTTTCAAACACTCTTGAGGACCGATACAAGAGTCGAACTGGAATTTCCAAAGAAACTTTTTAAAACCCACATTTGAAAAGCAAATAAACCATTTTTGAAAACACAATGAGCAAGTATCTAAGAGCCCATGGATAACCATGGATAGAAAGGGTGCTAACACCTTCCCTTTCTATAATCTACCTCCCAAACCGAGAGCAATCTCTTTAAGGAATTTTTCTGTGCTTTTGTCCTTTCCATTTGGAGAAAATAAAAGACGGTGGCGACTCTTGCTTCCGTGACATTTCGCGAACCAGCGTTAATACAGTCAGTTCCAGATCCATCGATCACAGGTACTGTTCATCGTTATAATTCGTCTCGTTGTCGGAGACCACGGGACTAGGAACCCTTCTCTCTTGGGGACTGTCTTTGCCTACAGATGAGGTAGTCAGCTCAGCCTCATTCTGTAGTCCATTCCCAGATCTGCGTCTAGTGTTGAACAAAACGGTCCTCTTCTCCTTCTTCTTCAGAATCAAAGTCTTCAACTCCTGTTGACCCTGGGCTAGGCTCATGACCAACTCTTGGAACTGGGCGTTCTGGGCCTGGAGGGCCTTGATGGCTTGTTCAGTAGTAGGCTCGGAAGACACGATGATTGCTAAAATAAACAGCGAAGAAGATAAGTGACCTGTAAAAAGGGTACCTGTTATGCATATAATGACATGAAATGCGTATGATTTATGCATGTAATGTTTTCAAGGATCTTGCGGGGTAAACAGAGAAACTTGTTAGAAGTTGAATACGGTAGCTTGATTGAAGGAACTTCATGTTGTTGAGAGTCCTTCTTCAAGAGTCAAAGCTCACCATATCGAGTGGGTCATAGCCCCTGACTCAAGTTATCATGCTTTGATCTCTGGACAACCTTGGCTAGAGGAAAATAAATCCCCTTTGCCCCTTGCTAGACATTTGGTTCATTATGACCTGCACCACAAACCCTTGAGATCCTTGAAATGAGTTAGTCCTTATGCAGGATGCATGCAATGTTATGATGTTATGATATCATGATAAAGCACACCACAAGTATTTACAAAAGGCAAACATGATAAGGCACACAAGTCACACAAGACAGCCCTTAGAGTTTAGGCCAGCATGAAGTTTAGGTACTACCCTCTTTCAGTTTCATTGGTTAAGACCTGTCCTAGAAAATAGTAACCGGGTTCTAGAGGATCTCAATATCACTAACTACCCTCAATCGGTCATAACTCCAGCATCGCAATCTTTTCTTGCGGCCAGAACCATCGCGAGAGTTTAGCCTCAATGAGTGTAGCATATTGCTACTGTTCTATGGCCAAGTTGGGTCAATTTAGGGTTCTAAGGTCGGTTGGTGCTTAATGACTCCTCAGAAGACCCATATTCTCCTCGTTGCAACACAAGGGATATCGGTACAGACCAAGGTGTCACACCAACGTAGCCACTGCTTCACCCGTGTCGGTCTACGCCGGACAGGTCCCTCACAGCTTATGCTACCTAAAGGGTATTCCCCAGATCCGGGTTAGGATCTATGAAACTCCGACGCAAAGCCCACAAATATAAAAGCAAACAAAGCAAGCAATTGAAAACAAGAGTGGTCTAATCCTAAGGTACACCTCACTTATTAAGTGTCCCAGCAGAGTCGCCAGTTCTGTGATCGGTGGAAATAGAACTGACTGTTTTGAAATGCTGGTTCGCGAAATGTCGCGGTAAGCAAGAGTCGCCACTGTCTTTTATGTTCTCCAACATGGAAAGGACAAAAGCACAGCAAAATTCCTTTTCGAGATGTCTCTCGGTTCGGGAGGTAGATTTATAGAAAGGGAAGGTGTTAGCACCCTTTCTATCCATGGTTATCCATGGGCTCTTAGGTACTTGCTCACTATGTTTTCAAAAATTGTTTGCTTTTCAAGTGTTTGTGGGTTTTGAAAAAGTTTAGTTCGAAAAACTTCTAGGTAACTCTTGTATCAGTCCTCAAGAGTGTATGAAGTATTTGTTTGAAAATTTTTTGAAAGTGTAGGTGCGAAAAGTTGTTTTTGTTTTTTGAAAGAGCGAGTACCCAGGAGATATCTACCTACTCTAAAGGAATTAAGCTGTGTAAATGTCCTTTAGACAGTGCTATCCCACTATTGAGAAGTAGGAAGCACCGTCGTTGGAGTTATTTGGGTCAATTCGATTATAAGGGACATGTGTGGTCACCAAAGCAATAGTAGGACGCCTTAGCGGTAACTCTAATGTCCTAGATCCTTTTTTATCCGAGGCAACTGGATCTTTAGACAGGAGGGCGACCTCTAAAACACCCTATACTTGACGACCACCTCGAGGCAACCAAGTGAGGCGTACCCTAGGAGTGGCATGTGCATGTGTGTTGTTTCAGTTTATGTTTATCTTTGAACATGCATCATTGTGAGCTACGGGTTGATTTTACTTTTCAAGCAAGTCTTGCATGCATAATTAACAGTTAATAAGTTGTGCGGAAAATAAATTGCGGAAAGATGAATCTACGCTATTACAAGGCGCGGGTATATACATCGCCAAAAACATAACCCTTTGGAAAATAAATGCGAGAAATTAAAGAAAGCGGTAAAAGTCCTAATTAACTATTACATCCTCGGAAACAGATACATAAATATAATCAAAAAAATAATAAAGTGCGCGCGAAAGAATTGAATCAGGACGTCCTTAGGGTTTTGACCCTTTTTGAGAAAAGAAAGAAGTTTGGTCCTTTTAAATATTAAACCTAATAACTAATTAATTAATAATTAAAAGAAAAATTATTTTTGTGTTTTTTAATGTCTTAATGAAAATAAAATAAAAGGAATTAAAATTGTCAAAAGAAAAAACCCTAATTCTAATTTATTTTAAGTTATTGAGGAAAAGTTAAAGTTGACCTAATTTTAAAAGAGCTAAATTAATTAATTTACATTTATTTACAAAATAAAGTGGAATTAATAAGTAATAATATTAATAAAAATATTTACATTTTTAATTGTCTGAATTTATTATGAAAAAATATTAATTTGTGTTAATTAAATGATAATAATAATAGTTATTAAAACTAATTAAAAGAAAATATAAAAAGGAAAGAAAATAAGCAAATAATGAAACCAGGGGGGTGATGGGCCCAATAGGAGGTGTTGTTCTGGAAATTTCAGGCCCAATAGCACTCAAACCCGTTTGACCTTGCTGATTCCCCAGAGCATGTGTTGACTGGGAGTATGGTGAGGATCATCTTATGACCACTGGATTTATGATTGGGGCCACATGGCAGGCTGATGCGTGGGATGCATGATAGAACCTTTTTGAAAGTCTGCATGGGATCACACAAGAAAAAATAGAAACAATTATATGGGGGACCTGGGAATCGAACCCAGGTCCCAATGGTTGCCAGACAGCACACTAACCACTACTCCACTCGCCTGCATTTGTTAGTATGATAACAAGTGAAAATAATATGTAAACATAATCACACGTGCTGTACAAACAAAATCGCGCGCGTATATTTGAATTAACCAATAGCCTGCCACCAGCTCATCGTCTTCTCCATTTACCTGAAAAAAGATAAAGAGATAACGGGGGTTTTTAACCCCCACAAAATAGGATGACAAATAATAGCGATTAGGTCTGTATGCAATATAAATTGTTCGCGAGGGTAGGGTTAAACTCGTCTGGACGCAGCGATCTCAACCATAGGCATTATGAAGCTTAATTTTCCTCATACTGAAAAGCCCCAATTTAGAAGCTTGGAAAACCTAGAATTCGTCAATGGTGATTTCTGTGTCAGGGCGTTTTAATGCAATTAAAATATACCAAAAGCTTCCTGTGGATTCAAACAACACAAAACAACCAACAAATCATGTTAAATGCGCATGGAATATGAGTTTCGATTATCAAAATAGTAAGCAAACCGTGAATCTGTTGGAGGCGATTTCTTAAGCTTTAGCGTGTGATTTTGATCCCTACACGTTCCTGGGGACCTCAGCAATGTATTAGAATCAATAAAATGCTTTGAATCACGTTGGAATGTGGAATTCAATTTTGAGTTTTCTTTGATTTTTTTGGAATTGGTTATGGCTTTTTGCAGCAGCTTTTCACGTGTAAGGCATTAGGTTTAGCTTATGCATATATAGTAGAATGGAATTAGGTTAAATTCTTGACAAGAAATCCATGGCATTATGGTTTCAATATTTGATTGAAAGTCATATCTTTTTGCATCTTTTTGATTGAAAAATCTTGCCAAATTGAGAGATCTTTGTCCCCTTGATGTGTACATAAAATCTCCAGCACATGTTGACCACTTTTGCTTCACAAAAAGATTTAGAAATCATATCTTGGTATTTTCCTACAATTAAATTATTTAAATGAATTAAAAATCAATTAAAAATCCAATTATTTAATAAAAATAAGAAAATAATTCAATTTAATCTCAATGGGTTGTGCATAGGCTTTGGACAATGTTTCAAGAAGAAATTTGAGGCCCATTAGCAAAAATGATGTGTTTTGAGCAAAGTTGACTTTTGCAAATTCACAAAAATTTCCCAACTTCTCCAATGCATATCTTGCTCAATTTCCCATGTCATTTGGATTTACCAATCTCAAGTTATGGTCTTTGACTTAAAGTGCCTTTTTGTTGACTTTTGAAATTGACCTATAATGTAGAAATTGATAACTTTTTGTGAGAGCATTTCTTGGACTTGGAATGTGAAGATGAGTTGTAGGAAATGTCATGCCCTTCAAAATGAGCATTGGATGGGATTTTTCTGATGAACCATGAAAAAGTTATGCCTTGGTCAAGATACATTTGACTTTTCTGCTGTCCAAAAATAGTAACTTTTGCATCCTTGATGATTTTTGAGTCATGCTTGTGGAATCAGGATCAAGACTTGATCAAATGATGATTATGAACTCAAAATAAGATGTTGACCAAAAATTCTGATTTTTTACTGCAAAATGACCATTTTACCCCGGCAGTTGATTGTAGTTCAAATAGGGCTTTTGACTGAGCCATTTGGCATTGTGAGTCTTGAGACTTGACATGTAGATGCTTGAGGATGTATATGGACCCATGGGACTTGATTGAGCCATTAAAAACCACAAATTCCCTGCAAGAAACAAAACCCTAATTTCAGCTGGCTTAGGAGAATGTTTGATTGTGCAACCCTTGAGTAATCTTGAACCATTTGAAGATGATTCTTGATAAATCTTGAAGAATATGGGAGGGAAAATTTTGGGGTACAACACACATGGACAAAGTAAAAATGGTGAACAATGATAGAGGTGTTACATAAGCTAAATGATGTCTTGGATAACTTCTATAGGATGTATATGGAGTGTTTGGATGGTTGGTTTGTAAAGGACTTGAGAGCTTTTGCAAATTCACAAGTTTGTGACTTTGTGCAAAAATCAAGCTTCGTGTGAGGTAGTGACTTCGAGAATTGAGGTTTGTCTGAATTCAGAAGCAAGGCCTTCTATTTATAGGCAAGATTTCTGGATTATTAGAGAAGGAATCAGTTCAAATGGAGTTCTCAAAAAAAAGTTGGTTTAGTTGGATTGCAAGTGAAAGTACATGAGAGTTATGGTTCCAATGTGAGCATGGCCTAATTTTAAGGGTGCTTTGTAGGTTGTAGATGGTTACTTCTTGGTGCTGAGATATTTTGAAGTCAGAAGCAACAATGTATGGGCTCAAGAAGTGGACTTTTGTGATTAAAGCAACTTTATAAAAATGGCAATGTTAACTTTGTGCCAAAAATGGAATGATGCATTGGACAAAGCTTCTAATCCTTGTGTAATGGCTCAATATTTCATGTAATCTTATGATTATGGATAGATTTAGGAGCTTAGAGGCCTGCAAAGTGATATTGTGCAGCATGGTTATGAGATTTAGTTATGAGTTCATCACAAAAATGCCCTATAATTCAAGAATGAAATGCCAAGTTCATGTCTTCGAATCTCCTAGCTCAAGCATGATATTTTTATGCTCTTGGACATTTTGGAAATCTTAGAACATGATATTCAACTTTCATATTGACCACTTTGGCTGAATCAAATGGGAACTTAGTGAAAATTGGCCAAGAAGTTGGGATAAATAACTTATCAAAACTTGTTGAAAAGTTTTCTAAGTGTTGAATAAAAAATATCAGAACTTCATGGGCCCATATCTCTTAATTTAAGCACTTTTTGGAGATCAATTAACAAAGTTGTAGAATTCATTAATCCCTACAACTTTCATGTTGAAAGTTTTCCTGGAATCAGTTTGTATCTTAGTGAAAAATGGCCATAAAGTAATGACTTTGTTAAGAACAAAACACTTAGAAATTTTTCCAAGTGTTGGAAAATTTTCCAACTTTTGTCTTTTGTTGACTTTTTCTTGATTTTCTTGACTTTGTTGATTCTTGATGATCAAACTTGATAATTTTGAATTTCATGATGATCCTTGATTTTTGAATTCCAATGTTGACCAAAAAGTCAAAGTTTGACTTTTGTGTGACTATTGACTTTTTATCAATTGATTCAATTCTTCAACTATTAACCACTTGTATCTTTGGAAATTTCTTGAGCCATATAATTAGGTCAAGATGTTGTATTTGAGCACTTGATATCATGCTTTAATCCATTAGGTCATGCACTAGGTCAAAAGTCAGTGATCAGTCATCTTCAATCAAAACCCTAATTTGGCAATTTTTTACCTTTGATGGTTTGAGGGATTTCCTTGAGGAATCATGATCAACCCTTGATCAAATGATGAATATCATCTCAAAATGTTGATGTTGACAAAAAAATCTTGAAGTTTGACTGTATGTTGACCATAGTTGACTTTTTACCCAATACAGATGATTTTCAATCATTTGAGCAATTGACTGAGCAAACTTGTGATGCAAGACTTAAAACTTTACATAACCATTATTGAAGACCTATGATGAACCATGAAATTCATTTGAGACCCTTGAAATCTAATCTTCCTTGAGAAGCACAAAACTCTAGCAGTAGACCCTTGCTTAGGAGGTGGTTTTGACCATAAACTTTTGAGTAGTTTTGAGAAAATAAGGACCTCGTGAGAATGTCTTGAACAAAATGGGAGGGAAAATTTTGGGGTACAACGCCAACACTTTAACACTTTGTACCTTGATCGCCTTTGAATTTCATGGTGTCTCTCACATTAACTTTTAGCTTTTCATCATAGATTTTGAAGGTCATGGTGCCTTCCTCAATATCTATCATGCATCTTCTTGTCTCAAGTAAAGGTCTTCCCAAAATTTGCGGGGTTTCCTCATCTTCTGGAATTTCCTGAACAACAAAGTCAAAAGGGAACACAAATTTTTCAATCTTCACAAAAACAACAGTTGCAATACCATAGGGTCTTTTCACTGAATGATATGCAAACTGAAGTTTCATCCGAGTGTCTTGCACCTCACCTAGTTCAAGCTTTTTATAAATCAAAAGGGGCATCAGGCTTACACTAGACCCCAAATCAATAAGTGGATTATTGAATGATCTACCCCTGATGGTGCACGAAATAGTAACCACACCTCTGTCTTTCTTCTTCATTGGGTGAGACCCTGCAAAATATCACTACATGTTTCAGTTAGCATTACTAGCTCAATGTCGATAGCATGCTTCTTGGGTATGATGTCTTTCATGAATTTGCCATAGATAGGCATGTGTTCCAAAGATTCAGCAAAAGGAATGTTAATCTCAAGTTTCTTGAACAATTCCAAGAATTTCTCAAATTTTCTCATTAAGATGTTTCTTCCTTGTTCTTGTAGGATAAGGCGGGATGATTTTTGGATTTGGATATTTCTGCTTTTCCTTCTCAACCACTGGATGTATAACCACTTCCTTAGCTTGTTTCGGATCCTCTCTGATTTCTAAATCCACTTCTATCAAACCTTCCTCTTCTATTACCACTTTTTCAACATTTCCAGCTAGCTTGTCGCTTCGAGTCACAACTGCATTCACAGTCTGATTATCTCTTAGATTTTTTACTGTTGTACTAGGTAGAGAGTATGTGCTTGAGCATTTTCCAGTTGTTTTTCTATTTGCCCCATATGAACCTCAAGATTTTTAATTGAAGCAAAAGTCTTCTTCTAATTATTTCTTATCTCTTCTTGGAACTAAATATTCTAAGCTGTTATCTTTTCAATGGCTAACTCCCAATCTACTTTCTTCAGAGCTTGTAGTTGTTGTTACTGCTAATATTGGTTCTGATATTAGCTTTGTCCCTGTTGCTGCACATTCCCCTTCTGATCACTCCAACTAAAATTTGGATGATTCTTCCACCCAGGATTGGATGTATTAGAATAGGGATTATTCTGCTTCAAGAACTTTATTTCTTCAATTTGTTATAGAGTTGTAAGACAATGCACAGTGATGTGCGGTCCACTGCAAATTTTACAAATATCATTTTGTGCTTGTTGAACCTGAGCTACTTGTTGAGTGTCTAGGTTCAATGCTTTAAGCTTTTTATCAACTTCTACAACAACTGTTTCTTCAATTCTGAGTTGTTTTTTATTTTCCATCTTCAAATCATTACTCCCTTTGGCTTGCTTGTAACCCTATCATATAACTCCAAATTCTCATTAGCAGCAATTACTTCAATAATCTTCTTCACACCAGTGGCTGTTGAAAAATTTGATGAGCCACTGACTGTTGTGTCAATCAACTGCTTTGTCTTAATTCTAAGACCATTCTCAAACATTTGCATATGCTCAGTCTGATCCAAATTGTGAGTATGACAAGCCACTAGGAGTCTTTTGAATCTTTCATAGGCATCCCCAAGCGACTTACCTTCTTTCTGCTTGAAATTTAGGATCTCATATCTCTTTCTCATGAATACTGACGCTGGGAAGTACTCATTCAAGAAAGCTTTTTCCATCTCTTCCCAAGAAGTGATACTACTAGCCAGAAGGGAGAAAAACCACTCTTCCGCCTCATCAACTAAGGTGAATAGAAACATCTACAACTTCTTCGCTTCATCAGTATGCCCATCTATCTTCAAGGTGGTGCTCATGGTTTGAAACCTTTATAAATGTTTGTTGGCATCTTCATTCACCCTTCCAGAGAAGGATCTCCTCTCAAGTTGAGTGATAGTGTTGGGATGCAGCTTAAAGTTTGGTACATTCACTGATTGGTTCACATTTGTTAATCTACCATTTGGTGCATTTGTTTCTCCATAATCACCAAGGAGTGTCTAGGTGCTGGTGGAATTTCACCCATAGTTTTTGTTCTGATTCTGAATCTGAATGAACTGAATTCTTTCTTCGTCTGCTTCTTATCTAGCTTGTCGAGCTCTTCTATGCCTAGTGTGAAAAGTTATTTTAATTTCTGCGTCAAAAGGAAATTTAGCTAAGGCCTTACCTCGCATAAACAGATTAGACAAAAATTAGTAAAAATATAAAAATAACAGGAAAAAAATTTAATTGCAATGCAACAAAATTTCAATTGAACTACAATTAAACTCTATATTTTGGCAGTCCCCAACAACGGCGCCAAAAACTTGACCGGTAAATTAATAAGTGTACTAATTTGCCAATGTAGTAATACTAAGGAAATTCCCCAAATATCGATCTCGAGGACTACGTATAAGTACCTAGCTTAATGTGTGGTTCAATTAAACAAAAACTTAATGTTTGGTTTGGTTTGGAGTTTATCCTTGCAATTATAAAAATTAAGTAAAATTTAAATTATGGCCTTTTTTACTAGTATGAGCTACATGCTAGGGGTAAGTGTGTGTTTTTCCCCTGTAATAACTTTGACTCTTGATTTCTTCACCAAGTTCATAACCTTTAATTATCGGATCTTTAGGTTGTTTTCCCCTAAGTCCTTAGTGGGAAAAACTTTGGTCATTCATCCTAATACCTAGGTCCTTAGAGAATTACGATGACACCAAGCGTTTATTTTATCAAGATTCATCTGGTGACTATATGGTATACCTAGTCCTAGGTAATATTTAATATAGTTTAATCGTACAAAAACCTTAACAATGGCGGTCCAGTCCTAATTGTTAATCGTAAATTAATCTCAATTGGTCCGATCAGGAAAGCATTAAACACATTGAACGATTAAATTGAAAAGAAATTATTGTATTGCAATCAAGAATTCAAATTCATTACAAAGGCAAACAGGGACACCCCCTAGCATTGAGGGATTTAGCTACTCATAATATTGTTCAAAAGAATTTCAGACTCAATAAAAATAGACATTACAATTTGTGGTGAACTTTAATTTTCAATGGCTTTCACTAATGAAAAGTCTTTCGTCCTCCAAAAATTGCATAAGCTCTAATCTCCAATCTTCTGAATTCTCTGTGTACAAAAAAAAAGGTCCCTAAATTTGTTGTGGAAACTCTCTCAAATAGTGAAAATTCATTTACCTCGGTCCGCAATATCCAAAACTCCCTTTCGGGTCAGACTTAGTGGGAAAAGTCTCAAAACATGTAAAATCAGCATATCTACCAACACAGCCCGTGTCAGCTGACACGGGTGGCCGTGTTGGCCATCCTGAAGCTTCAAACAAAATAAATCATGTAATCATGCTTACACGGCCCGTTTCATCCCCCTGACATCCTTCATGCTCCACAGTTTCCCTTCTAACATGGACCGTGTCATGCCTCCTGATCCTTCGATTTTTCTTTTGCGAAACTTACAATTTCTCGACTTCATTGCAACGAGTACCTTGTATCCTTCACCTGAACCTGGGATAGTCACAACAACCAACCAAATCATAACACACACAAATACTCGAAATAAACTAGAAATAATAAAATACTGAAGAAACTAAATACACATCAAAATGACTCAAACGATAACAAAATACGACATAAAGCAATGCAGAATACCTGAATTATCGTCGGACAAGTAACATAAATATAGTGAAAATGGTGATCGATCAATGATTCCATTCATGCCATAAATCTTACCTAGGTACTTGTCTATCCCACAATCATCTCTTTGATCTAGGATGATTAGAGTATTGATGCATCCGCAAGTGCACAGAAATATCGAAGTAATATAAAAGATTGTCGAACCCATAGAGACCAATGTCAACCTACTATAATTTATTGTTGCTTTGTAAAGCTAAGGCTAATGAATGATTAATTTAGGGGAAACTAAGAACGAAAAATGAAATAAAATAAGATTAAGGAAATATATATGAAAAGAGTGACCGGAATATGTATGATGCGTACCTCTGGGACTCTGTAACTCATTGGTTATACTAATGTTAAAAATGTATTTAGTAGAAAATGTCAATTTAAAGACTGAACCTCACACTCTTATGATTTTGAATAAAGCCGCATTCCTTAACCATGAGATTTTTCTCTCGCTCGCCCATTTTAATTAATGAATGTGTTTTGAAAACTGAACAAATTCTAATTAATCCTAAAGCACTCTCGCTGTGTTTAAGATTAATGTCTAGTTTCTACTATCTGGTTCGATCCCCACATTCTCGCAGTGCCATCTCGAACCTTAGTTTATTTTCCACTCTCGTGGCAAAATCGTGTTAAGTAACCTCTCACTCTCGTGACAAAGCTATTTAAATTAAGTTTAAAAACACAGACCGAAACTGAATTTTCAAACAAATAATTAAGCCAACTTATTACCGAGTCCCGTCGAGAACGACGGTTCTCAAATATCGGACTCAAAACTATTTAGCTTGACATACTTAAAGAAACAAACATGCAATTATAATTATTAACCATGAACATAGGCATATTTAAATTTGTAATGATAAAACAATATTATAAAAACAAGAAACTAAAATAATTGCAAATAAATAAACCCGGAATAAAACTTGAATAAAATAAATCTTGAATCTTGAATAGAGCTTTGAAATAATGTCAGCAAGATTGATCCAAGCGTTACAAATTATAGGCCAATACTAATGGTGTGGTAGTTCCTCAATGTGAGAAACTACCACTTTTACATGAGAAATATGCTGCCTAAAACTATGAAGCGCTTCCGCGTATAAAACTTAGATTTCATAAACAATGAGTGCTAGGTGCTTTATATAGTGATAAATGTTAGAAGTTATCATGTGAGAAGTAGTGGAGATAATGGAGAAAGTGGAGAAAGAAGTGGAAAAATGGGAAGTTGAAAAGATCATGGGGTGATAATGGGCTTCGTGAGTGGTTAGGTGAAGAAGACGTGGAGAAGAACTTCTTGTTTAACACTGGAATTAGCCTATGATGAGTGGCATGCAATGTGTGCAATGGGGCACACATATTTTCATCTTGTTCCGAGCGGGACGTGTTGTGTGTCGAGGGGCACACTAATTAAATCTGTGGCAAGCGGCATGGAATGTGTGTCGTGGGGTACACATATTTTCATCTTGTGCCGAGTGGGACGTGTTGTATGCCGAGGGGCACACTAATTGTATCTGTGGAGAACAGCATGGGGATGTGACGACCGTCACAGTCCTCTGATGCAGTTTCTTCTGTTTTCTGCTGCAAAGTCACACATTTTCTGTCATTTTTTCCTGTTTCTTTCTCCTCTTCATATTTAGGTTCATTTCTAGCATATACCTGAAATACAATAAAATACCAGCATAATATAACATAAATAAATAAAAACGATAATAAAATGCATGCAAGTCAAGCCGGAAAAATCGATATAATTTTGCGTTATCAAATTCCCCCACACTTAAACCATTTCTTGTCCTCAAACAATCAACCAACACGGTAAAATAAAAAATAAAAAATTAAGAGTGACTCGAAACATGAGCACGACACGACTCCTAATTATACGTGGCTGTTAGGCTAATGTTAGTTTGATAGGTACTAAGTATTCAATACCAAGGATATCGTAATGACACAGTGTTCAAATACTCCCTTTTCATGCAAACCAATTCAAATTATGCCATTATATCTCAACCTATATCTCTCGTTTTTCTTTCACTCTTTTCATTCAAGCGCAATCACATTAAGCCTGGTATCCGTACATGCACATAGTAGGGAAATTGGTTAGCGACTATGATCCTTTTCTCGGGGTTCTGGTACATAAGTTTGGTAACCCCTTTTATTTAACCAATCACAGTTGCGGGGGAATGGACCGTAGTCCTCCCTACCAAGTTTAGTATCAGACACCTCTGAATCAACTAATGATGGGTTGATTTATTATATTTTTGTAGGTTCCACAACTGTTGGATTAAATGACCGAGTGAGGGTCACCTAACTTAATAGGTGCATTCCCTATTTTAAATTTATAATGGAAAATAATTCTTTAGAATTTTTGGGATCATTCACTTATATTCATCGACTCCTTACGCAGTTTGTGTTTAAGATGGTGCTGACTGCTAATATAAAATACTTAAGAGCTACTTTGAAAACTTGAGCCTAAGGTCTCGGTATAATGGATACCCAAATTAATATCACATAATGAGGGGGTTTAGGGTTTCATAACAGTATCAATTTTATCGAAAATTTCCTAAGTCTCTCTAATACAACATAAAGTGTGACAACCTATATACTTTTAGAGTGTCTATGCCACGCATCAACAAGAAAATTATTGTTGGAGGTCAAAATTTTTATAAATTCAGGGAAATTCAGTAACAATTGAAAACAGGCGTACAAACTTGACATAACATACAATGACTCGAACAAATATTGGAAATAGATAAAATCTTAAAAACATGAAATAAACTAGAAAATAATAAATCAAAATAAGAAGCCATAAATGGAAAGCGGTAAATTTCCTCCCCCACACTTAAACCAAGCATTGTCCTCAATGTTTCAGTAAAAAGTGGGAAAAGGAATAAGAACCTGATCAATGCTCACCTCGATAGTTGCCTACATGCAAATTATAGGTGCCAAGTGATTGATATCTTTACTTTTTGCAAACTCAAACAAAAGCAAAAACATTAAATTAAAACTTGTGGGTTGCCTCTCACGCAATGCTCCTTTTAACTTAAGTAGCTCGATGACTCAAGAGTGTCAGTACTCATGGTGATTCTTTTGATAATGACTCCTTGATATAATGTTTAATTGTATTTTGTTTCCATGGCCACTTATCAAGCCATCTCACATACCCCTAACCTTTTATTTTCTTTCTTTTGTGGGGTGGTTCATTCTTTTGAACTTGTGGTGGTGGTTTTGGATCTATCTTGGGTATCAACTTTTCAATTCGGGGCTTAGTTATTTCATCCACCATCTCTAATGTTAACCTTCCCTTCTTAATGATAATGATTTCCCTAGTTTCGTGGTCCTCGGATTCTCTTTGTTTATGCAGGAACTCAGATAAAGGTGAATTGGTGAGGATATTGTCCATATACCTTTTGGATTGGGCATCTACATTAGCTTCCACAAATATTTACATAAAATAAATAGGTGGATTATAGGGAAGAGGAACAACAATAGGTTTTTCTTTCTCTACCTCCTCGACAACCTCCCTTTCGGATTGCGTCGGTGTATTTTTCTCAATCTTCACTCTTTTCTCAACAAAACTCTTCTCGATCTTATTATTACTTTCTTCAACCTTACTATCACTCTCCTTAGGATTTTCAATTTGTTTTTCACTACCGGTTTTTACAACATCCAAATTCTCCTAAGGGAAGGGTCCTAGAGATTTTTGTTCAAGCAGGGAGATTTGAGTCTCCAAGGCCATGTTATGAGTCGTGAAGGACTCAACCGCATTATTTAGCTACCTAAGGGTTTCACTATTTTGAATACTTTGATTTATTATCTCTTCATTTTGGACAGTTTGTATCTCTACAAATTTCCCTATCATAGATTCTACCCTAGAGTGAGTTAGCATCCCATCGAAATCCTCCATTGATGTTGCGAGGTTGAAATGATGGGATTCTTGTGGTTCTTCAAAGTGAGTTAGCTTTGCATTTTTTGTTTCCACAAAGTGCTCCATCATCATAGTTTCTAGCCTAGAGCGATTTAGTGTCGCAGTCATATCCTCCATTATAGTTTCAAGAGTGGAATTTTGGGATTCTTCCAACTCCTCAAAATATTGGGCGTGGTGATTGTAGAGGAAATTTGATTGAGGATAAGTTAGCGTCACATTGTAATCCTCCAGTAATATTTTGAGATCGTATTTATGGGATTCTTACGACTCCTCAAAATGTTGGGATGGGTAGTTGTAGAGGTAATTTGAGTGAGAGTGAGTTAGTGAAGCATTGAAATCTTCCATCAGTATTTCGAGGTCGAATTTATGGGATTTTTGTGATTCCTCAATATACTGAGAATGTGAGTTGTAAAAAAATTTGGGTGATACATATTAATTAAGTTTAGAGTGCTTTAGTCTATACGGTGCGACAACAAAAATAACAATATTGATTGTTGGTCCCTGGCAAAGGCTCCAAAAACTTGATGCATCCGCAAGTGCACAGAAATATCGAAGTAATATAAAATATTATCGAACCAATAGAGACCACTGTCAACCTACTGTAATCTATTGTCGCTTTGTAAAGCTAAGGCTAATGAATGATTAATTTAGGGGAAACTAAAAACTAAAACTAAAATAAAATAAGATTAAGGAAATATATATGAAAAGAGAGACCGGAATATGTATTCAACGTACCTTTGGGACTCTGTAACTCGTTAGCTTATACTGATGTTAAAAATGTGTTTAGTAGAAAATATCAATTTAAAGACTGAACCTCACACTCTTATGATTTTGAATAGAGCCACATTCCTTAACCATGAGATTTTACTCTCGCTCACCCGTTTTAAGGAATGTGTTTTGAAAACTGAACAAGTTCTAATTAATCCTAAAGCGCTCTCGTTGTGTTTAAGATTAATGCCCACTTTCTACTATCTGGTTCGATCCCACGCTCTCGCAGTGCCGGCTCGAACCTTAGTTAATTTCTCACTCTCGTGGCAAAATCGTGTTAAGTAACCTCTCACTCTCGTGACAAAGCTATTTAAATTAAGTTTAAAAACAAAGACCAAAATTGAATTTTCAAACAAATAATTAAGCCAACTTATTAACGACTCCCGTCGGGAATGAAGGTCCTCACATACCGAACTCAAAACTATTTAGTCGGACATACTTAAAGAAATAAATATGCAATTATAATTATTAACCATGAACATATGCATATTTAGATTTGTAATGATAAAACAATATTATAAGAACAAGAAACTAAAATAATTGTAAATAATAAACCTGGAATAAAACTTGAATAAAATAAATCTTGAAACTTGAATAGAGCTTTGAAATAATTTCAGAAAGATTAATCTAAGCATTACAAATTATAGGCCTACACTAATGGTGTGGTAGTTCCTCAATGTGAGAAACTACCACTTTTACAAGAGTAATATGCTGCCTAAAACTATGAAGCGCTTCCGCGTACAAAACTTGGATTTCCAAAACAATGAGTGCTAGGTGCTTTATATAGTGAGAAATTCTAGAAGTTATCACGTGAGAAGTGGTGAAGATAATGGAGAAAGTGGAGAAAGAAGTGGAAAAATGGGAAGTTGAAAAGATCACGGGGTGATAATGGGCTTCGTGAGTGGTTACGTGAAGAAGACATGGAGAAGAACTTCTTGTTTAACACTGAAATCAGCCTGTGACGAGTGGAATGCAATGTGTGTCGTGGGGCATATATATTTTCATCTTGTGTCGATAAGGACGTGTTGTGTGCCGAGGGGCACACTAATTGAATCTGTGGCGAGCGGCATGGAATGTGTGCCGTGGGGCACACATATTTTCTCTTGTGCCGAGCGGGACGTGTTGTATGCCGAGGGGTACACTAATTGAATATATGGCGAGCGGCATGGGGATGTGATGAGCGTCATAGTCCTCTGATGCAGTTTCTTCTATTTTCTGCTGCAAAGTCACACATTTTCTATCATTTCTTCATGTTTCTTTCTCCTCTTCATATTTAGGTTCATTTCTAACATATACCTGAAATACAATAAAATACCAGCATAATATAACATAAATAAATAAAAACGATAATAAAATGCATGCAAGTCGAGCCAGAAAATTTGATATAATCCGCGTTATCAAGTATGAGAGTTCATAAGCTAGAAGCAGCTCAACACCTTGATCACCTCTTGCTCAAGGATAGGAAGGCTAAAGAAGTCTATTTCTTTGATAAGATGGGGGTTCTTTGTCCATGACAGGGGAAAGATATAAGCGCTTATCGCCTTTATGGTCACTATAGGAGCTCTATTTCACCCTCTAACTCTTACAAAGCTATCTTTTTAGTCCTCCTAAGTCTCTACATAGGGATCCAAAAAATCCCTATTAGGCAAAGAGCGTACAGTTACCCAACCACTAGGGTAAGACCTTTGCGCTATAAAAATAAAAGAATACCCCGATGGTGGCGAGGACTCTTAGGTGGTGATAAATGATCTCAAATGGTGCAAAATGTATCAAGACTCATAAATCATGAATGATAAAAAGGTGAAACTAAAAATAAGGGGTGGGTAAACCACACAGAGTAAACATATTGGCTCTTTCTATTTTTCAACACGATTCCAAGATCACATTCTTTTCATGATATATACTTGAGAACCTAATATTCTGACAAAAAACTACGATCATATCCAAGTCATAATATAAAGGTACAATATCTCAAACACGGGCGCATTTAGAGTTCTTCATGGCCATTGGTTCCTGATTCAAATTGAAGAAGTTAGAAAACCAACGTCAGAATCTCTAGAGTACTTGGATCCGTAGAAGTTTTATGCACCCTGTGATACGGTGGTAGAACCGACTGTTATATACTGGTTTTTGCATTTTTTGTTCGCAAATATGCGGTAAGCAAGAGTCACCACCGTCTTTTCTTTTATCCAACAAAGGAGAAAAGAACAGAAAAAAACCTTTTCGAGATGTTTTCTGAGTAAGGGGGTAGATTATGGAAAGGGAAGGTGTTAGAACCCTTTCCATCTGTGGTTTTCCACGGGCTCTTAGAGGTTTTCTCATTTTTTTCCCAAACCCTTTTCGTTTGTCGGGATGCCCTTATTTTTTCCTAGGCCAATGAACCTAGCGGGTCTTTGTTTATGCGTAGTATTTTCGGACTATGTCCACGTTCACTGGGTACGGAGAATTGTCATTGTCCATAGTAGTGCGTGTTGCCACACTGCCAGAAGATGTTTATTTGATTGTATGGGATTCGTTGTTGGAATTCATGTCCAATTCCTTAAATGATTCAGATGGAGATCTGCTCCTGGCTATTCGATATTTTTGAGAGATTCCTCGAATCTTGACTTGACTGCCCCAGGTCAGCTGGACACCATGCCATGCCCCTTGGTTGGAAGTGTTTTTCCACTTGAGGTGATCCTTTTAATTGAGAAGGTTTTTGTTCACTGAATAATCATTGTGTGAATTTCTCTGCCATTTGAATAATTAACCATGTGCAAACAATGTCATTTAAAGAATGCAAAACTCATGTCTGTCTTGAAATTTTTTGAAAACGTGTTTTTTATAGTAAAACAAAAATTGCAAGAATGTGACATCAACTCATGATTTATAGAAAACCTTACAAGATTCAGGATACCTTTGTAACAATATGCTTCTGAACTAACCTATACTTCAGTTAGGACTTTTAAGGGTTATAGCGTGGCCTGGTTCACGGTTTAAGAAACAAAGGATAAAGGCTCAAAGTTTATTTTTACCCACCCGTTCTTCGTGATGTTCTTCAGTCCTATGCTCAGTTAATTGTGCGTTTAGATCTCGATTGAGTTTTGGCATTTTGTCCTTGATGTTCCGGTGATGGTTCGGATACTAACAGTTTATTTTGAATAAGCAGACATTTTGTAATCTTCTTTTTGTTGAGGATTTGTGGTAACCTCTTTTTTTATTTTCTTTATCCCTTCTTTTGCCTGAACTATTTCTTTTGTGATTACAGCCAGCGGGATGCCCCGGTTTTTCTTAAGTATCCTTCATAGGTTTTGACTTAATGGCCTTTTATTTTCGAGAGATAATGACTGCATGTCTTGACGATTATGCAGAACCATCACCATCTTTTGATTTGGAAGGACGTATTCGATGCCATTCATTGTGTACGAAGCATAAGATTGCGATTGAATGCGTGTCTGAATTGACTGAGAAACTACATTACCCCATGTTATGATTAAGGGTTTTAATTTATGTGAAAATAAAAACTCCTACTTATTTGGCTCAAAGAGGTTGAATAGGGATTACTTCCTTATAACTCCACTGTTTGGGATTTGAAACAACACTTGTACATCGTCAGCAAGGTCTGTTCAAAAGCACACTGTTGTACCCCAAAATTTTCCCTCCCATATTTCTCAAGATAGGTCAAGAATCATCTCCAAGTTGTTCAAGATGGCTCAAGAGTTGGACAGTCAAATCACCTCCTAAGGCAGTCAATTCAAAATTAGGGTTTTGTGTTGCATCAAGGATCTTGCATCCAAATGGCCTCAAGTTCTCCCCAATGTCCTAATATGTTCTCAAGTTCATCCAGGTCAAATTTCAAGCCTTGCAGAGGAAGTTTGTTCAGTCAATTGCTCAAGAGGTCCAAAAATCGATTGTGCTAGGGCAAAAGTCAACTGTGGCTCAAATACAGTCAAACCTCGAGATTTTTTGTCAACATTCTCATTTTGAAGGATAATTCATCATTTTATCAAGGGTTGATCATGATTCATCAAGGATTGCTCAAGATTCATCAAGATTCAAAAGTTGCTAAATTAGGGTTTTGTAGGAAAAGTCAACTCAACTTTGACCAAGCATAACTTTCTCATACTTTATGAGAAATGACCCATCTAAAGCTCATTTTTAAGAGGATGCAATTTCCTACAATCCATATTCACACCCCAAGATCAATAAATGCACTCACAAAAAGTTACAAATTTGGACATTATAGGTCATTTTTGAAAGTTAACAAAAACACATTTTTTGCCAAACCTTATAACTTGATAATGCAATATCAAAATGAGATGAGACCAAAAAAGGTTGGTTATAGGACATCTAAAGGTTTCTAAAAAGTCCAATAACACTTCCAAAAGTTCAAAATTGAAGAAGTTGTGCATTGTTGAAGTTGGGCATTTTTCAAAATTGCCAAAAGTCAACTATCCTCCAAACTCCAATTTTTGACAAAAGGGCCCACTTTTTTCCACTTGGTATGGTCTTGTCATGCCACACACGTGTCCCATCTTTGATTTCATGACCAATCATTTATTTTTCTATTTTATTTAATTTTTATTGATTTAATTCATTTTAAATCAATATTAATTCAAATAAAATCTAAAAATTGATGGAATGAGATCTTTGTGATCATTACAGCTTACAAATATCATGATACACTCAATCAAACTCGTGCCAAGTCAAAACATGCACAAAATCTTGGATTTGAGGCAAATTTGGAAACCTTATCAATGGTAATCAAATCAAATCTCCATTCATCAATTCTTATGGATTCAAGCCCAAGTTTTGACCTAAATTCATTCCCTTATACACACACAAGTAAGGCATAGCAAGAATACGACCTAGGCATTGCAGAAACAGCCAGACAGAACTTGAGAAAAAGCTTGAAAACTTGGAATCTGAAATCCACCTTAGAGCACGATTCAAAGCCAAATCTCCACATAGCTCTCTTGCTAGCAATCTCCTGAAGTTATAGCAATCAAAGCCAAGGCCTGAAGCTATCTGAAAAGCGCTGTAAGTGTTCTTGAATATGGCTTTGAACATGAAATCGAGACCATTCATTCTTGCATCTTTTTGATAAACTATTGACGTAATCTTGATCCTTGCATAATTTCCAACATGTCTGCATTATTCAATTTTGTTTTCATGGCTTATAACCTTAGATCCGAAGCTAGGGTTCGTTTCCTTGTTTTTTAGGCGTTTTTGATGCAGGTGAAATTAGGATGAATAATGGATATAGAGATGATCAGGAAGGAGAGACGAAGTCAACCATGGCTTTGGATTACATTTCTATGGCCTAGGGTGAATTCTAGGACAAACCTAGGAATTTAGCTGCGGATAAAATCCGCAGGTAAAAACCCTAGTTATTTCAACGAAGAAGACGACCACGCGTCCTCTTCCTGTTGGATGGTTTAAATCAGCGCGCCACTTTTTTTTATTTTAAGGCATAGGTGTTTGTTTCCAATATATTTTTATTTGCTTATTATACTAACAACTATTAAGCAGTGGTGGAGTGGTTGGTGCGTTGGCCAATGAGCAATGGGACCTGGGTTCGAATCCCAGGTCCCCCAATATTTGTTCCAATTTTTCTTCAGGTAATTGTATGCAACGCCCAAGATGCAGTTCACCATACGTCTCATGGATCCAGGCGCCAGATGGCCTCTAGGCCAAATCCAAGGGTCCAGATTGCAAGCTCATCATACTCCCTAGTCAATGCATACGCGTGAGATCCTGGAAAGTCAACAAGGCTGGTTTGGATTGGGCTTCAGAATTGCTATCTCCACACTCAAATCAGGCCCAAACCCGCTGGGTTTATTTCTTTTCTCTTTCATATTTCTTTTTTAATTGTTTTTTATTAATTATTATTATTTTACTAACCAATTATTTTTCTTAATAAAATCAGAAAACAATAAAAATATTATTTTTATTAATTTCACTATTTTTGTAAATAAATAATTTAATTGACTTAGTTTTTTTTAATTAAGTATAATTTTAACATTTTTGCAATAAATTAAAATTAAATAGAATATTAGGTTTTAACAATTTTGACCATTTTATTTTTATTTCCTTAAATATTAAAAAATCCAAAAATATCTTTTTTATTAATTAATTAATAATTAGCTTAGATTTAATTTCCACTTAATTCAAAAATAACAAAAATCCTTTCTTTAAATAAAAAAGGGTCAAAACCCTAAAAAATACGCCGATTTAATTTTCTTGCACGCGATCCATTTATTTCCAATATTGTAATTGCTTCCGGAATGTAATAGCTTTTAATTAGGACTTTAATTATTTATCGCTTTATTTTACTTTTCGCAATTTAAATTAAAGGGTTTGTTTTTGGCGATGTAAATACCCGACGCCTTGTAATAGTTTAGATTTAATTTCCCGCAATTTAATTTCTGCACAATATACAATGTTAGATGTTTGATAATAGGGAATGCATGACAAGAACCAATGTATGAATTTAAAATCAACAATAGCTCACCATTGACATGTACAGATAAAATTAACCGAACTAACACACTTGCACATGCCACTCTTAGGGTACACCTCACTTGGTTGCCTCAAACATGGTCATTGAGTATAGGAAGTTTTAGAGGTTGCCCTCTTGTCCAAAGATCATAGTTGCCTCGAAACGGTTGCCTCAGAAAAATGATCTAGGATATTAGGGTTACCGCTAAGGCATCCTAACATTGCTTTAGTGACCACACGTCCCTTAATCGAATTGACCCGAAAACTCCAACGACGATGCTACCTACTCCTTAATAGTGGGATAGCATTGTCTAAAGGACACTAGCACAGTTTAATTCCTTTTTCGAGTAGGTAGATGGTTCTTAAGTACTTGCTCCTTTTAAAAACAAAACAAAACTTTTCGCACTTACACCCTCTTCAAAACAAAAACTCTTTTCAAACCCACAAACACAAAGAAAAGCAAACTTTTGAAAACACAATGACCAAGTACCTAAGAGCCCGTGGATAACCACGGATAGAAAGGGTGCTAACACCTTCCCTTTCTATAATCTACCTCCCGAACCCGAGAAATATCTCGAAAAGGAATTTTTCTGTGCTTTTGTCCTTTCCTTGTTGGATAAAATAAAAGACGGTGGCGACTCTTGCTTACCGCGACATTTTGCGAAAACAAACGCAAACGCAAACCAGCATTCCAAAACAGTCAGTTCTCATTCCCACCGATCACACACACACTATATGGATTGTGGTATTGTTTTCGTCATCCTCCCTCTAAAGGCTTACAGCTTTTGATCAAGAGTCAAATATCACGTAAAGGAAGCAAGAAAACAATTTAAATAAAATGAAAATGAAATCATTCAAGACAAACATATGTGATGCATTAATGGGAAAACCAAAGTTCGGCATAACAGTAATTGTT
Source organism: Vicia faba (assembly GCA_948472305.1). Taxonomy (NCBI): domain Eukaryota; kingdom Viridiplantae; phylum Streptophyta; class Magnoliopsida; order Fabales; family Fabaceae; genus Vicia; species Vicia faba. Next base: position 1,664,995,183 of record OX451736.1, read on the forward strand.
TGAACAACAAATGAAATTACAAATGACAAATAAAAAATGAACTGGACGTTCTCAATGATTTGGCCTAGGAGCAGTGATCACTTTGTGAGTCTCTGGAGGGTCGAACTCAATCTCTTTGGTGTCAATCATATCCTGAATTTTGTTCTTCAGAGCTCAGCAGTCGTTGGTATCATGTCCCGGACTGTCATAAGGGTATGCACACCTTTCATCGGGATGGTAACTAGGAGCAGAAGTATTGGGATTTCGCAGAGGAGCCTTTAACATAATCAACCCTGCTTTCAACATGTGTTGTAACGCTTGAGCTAGTGACATGTTGATTTTGGTGAATTATCTCTTAGGCGCGACCTCTTTATGTTGGTTCCCTTGTTGGTGTCGTTGTATAGGTGTAGAGTTAGAGACCAGTATTACCCCACAGATTGATTGTGGCTGTCGGATTTACTACGACCCTTCTGGCCATGCATAGAATTGGCTTCCCTCTTACCAGCAAATGGCTTATTCTTAGCATTAGAAGATGCATCCATCGGGATCTTCCCACTCTTGATACCACTTTTGATCCTTTCTCCAGTCATAACCATTTCTATGAACCCGGATGAGGAACTCCCAATCAGCAAATTGAAGAATGGGCCTGTCAGAGTGCCCATGAACATGTCTACCATTTCATGATCATTCAGAGGAGGTTCTACCCAGCTATCTAGATCCCTCCATTTTTGTGCATATTCCTTAAATCCTTCTCTTGAGCTCATGGACATATTCTGCAGTTGCACTCGAGTTGGTTCTAGGTCTGTGTTGTAATGGTACTGCTTGTAGAAAGCAGTAGTCAAGTCTTCCCATGTATGGATTTCAGTTCCTTCTAGTTGATAGAACAAATCTAGTTGAGTGCCAGCTAAACTTTCTTGGAAGAAATGGACCCATAACTTTCGGTCAGCAGTGTGAAGCTGGATCTTTTTGACATATGACCTCAAGTGAAGCTTGGGACAGGAAACACCGTCGTATTTTGTGAAGATAGGGAACTTGAACTTAGGTTGGATGACCACCCCTAGAACCAAGCCTAATTCTTCAAAATCCAGACCGGGCACCCTTTGAATCTCCATGGCATTGAGCCAATCCTCCAGCGGTTTGTATTTATCGTCAGCAGGAGGATATTGCTCCTCATAGTAGTCAGGTTCATCCTCTTAAGATGTTGGATTTTTGTCTCCTTCATCTGATTCCTCATCCTCTTCCTCTTGAGTATCCCCTTCCTTTGATGAGGTTGTGGAATCTAGAGCGCGGTTAGCTGGTCTTCTCCTTCCCACACGAACTGCTTTCTTTGCCTTCTTTTTGATGATCAGAGCTTTCAACTCTTCTTGCCCCTGGGTCAGAGTCAGGAACATTTGTTGGAATTGAGCATTTTGATCCTGAAGATCTTTGATTGTTTGTTCAAGAGCCATTTCTTCTTGCTGAAATAAACAGCGAAGGGGTAAGAAGCTTGTACCTAGAGTACCTGTTATGCAATGACATGTATGATATGTAAATTCTTTCAAGGATCTCGCGGGGTAAACAAGAAAATGTAAGCAGTTGAAGTTTGTAGCTTTGATTGAAGGACTTTCATGTTGTTGAACGTCCTTCTTCAAGAGTCAAGCTCACCATATCAAGTGGGTCATAGCCTCTGACTCAAGTTGTTGAGTTTTGATCTTTTGACGGCATTGGCTAGAGGAAAATAAATCCCCTTGCCCCTTGCTAGACATCTGATTTATCACAACCTGCATCACAAACCCTTAAGATCCTTGAAATGGTTAAGGAGATGCTATGGGATGATGTTATGATGTGTATGTTATGCATTAAACAAAAGTGTAAGGTTATGTAGGCAAGTAAACCCTGCAAAGAATTCAAATTGTTAGACAAAGAAAGCAAACAAGTCACACAAGCAGCCTTATGTTTAGGCTTGCATGGGGTCTGTAGGTAAGTACCCTCTTGAATGTTCAGTTGGCTCAACCTGTCCTATTAATAGTAACCGGGTTCTAAGGAGTCTCAATATCACTGACCTTTCCTTCAGAAACTATTTCAGCTCCGCACTGAAGTATTGCGGCCAAAAAATCCTGAAAGTCCAGCCTCAATGAGTGTAGTATCGAGTATCAACCAATCTTCGGTCGGAACCAAAGCCGGTTATCTCACTACATCCTAATGGCTAGGATGAGTCAATTAAATGTTCTAAAGGTCAATTAGTGCTTATTGACACTATGAGGAAGCCTAATGTTATCCTTAACTTACTCAAGGAACATTAGTACAATCCAAAGCATCACGCTAACGTAGCCACCACTTCTTCCGTATCGGTCTACACCAAACAACCTCCACGGTTTATTGCTACTTACCTAGTAAGGTGCCCCAGATCCGGGTGTAGGATCTTTTAGTAACAACCCAAACAAACCCTCAAGAGATAAAGCATACAAAGCAAGCAAATACAATTTTTTTTAAAATGGACTAACTCTAAGGTAACCCCACTTTTTATTTTTCCCCAGCAGAGTCGCCAGTTATGTGATACGGTGGCAGAACCGACTGTTATATACTGGTTTTTGCGTTTTTTGTTTGCAAATGTGCGGTAAGCAAGAGTCGTCGCCGTCTTTTCTTTTATCCAACAAAGGAAAGGGTGAAAAGAACAAAAAAAATACCTTTTCGAGACGTTTTTTGAGTAAGGGGGTAGATTATGGAAAGGGAAGGTGTTAGCACCCTTTCCATCCGTGGTTTTCCACAGGCTCTTAGAGGTTTGCTCATTTTTCAAGATGTTTTTTCGCTTTGTGTTTGAAAATGTTCTGAAAACGCCTTAGTACGAAGAACTTGTAATGTTTCTCGGGATAGTAGAGAAAATATACAAAGTGTCTTGAGGTGTCTTTTGAAAAGTAGTTTTTGTGTAAGTGCAAAAAGTATTTTTGAGCAAACTTCTAACAGCTATCTACTTTTATACTCGAAAAGGATCGTTCTTTTCCTCCTATCCTTTAGACAACGCTATCCTACTATTAGTGAGTAGGTAGCCCTATCGTTGGATGTATTAGGGACATTCGAAGGGACGTTACAGTCACGAAAGCAATTTGTGGAGATGCTTTAGCAATTCTGTTTTAGGGACTAGATCATTTACCGAGAAGGCAACTGTAGGGTCATCGAGGAACTATGATCTTTTGATTTTACGGGTCTTTGCTAAAGCATTCCTGCCCCCGTGACTGTTTTTTAAAGGCAACCAAAATGGGCGTACCTTAGAGGTGCTTGTATGCAATTATGTTGTGTTTCAGTTATTTTATCTTTAAACATTTAGGTGTTCTACCATTTGTTTTCAGATCTTGTCATACATATCTAGTTACTAGCAGTTAATATGAAACACAGTAAAAGAAAATGCAGAAAATAGAGGTCCTACACTATTACAATGTTTCGGGGAGGGGATTTACATTATACAAGGATAATGGGGAATAAAGCAGTAAATATCCTAATATATCTATTACACCCAGTAAACAGATACAATAATAGTAAAAATATGGCATTAAATAACGCGCGTGAAATAGAAAAGACGTCTAAAAAATCCTAGAGAAAAGAAATCTTTTTGTTGTTTTTGGTATAAAAGAAAATAAAGGCCTAGGTCTATTTAATTTTAATTTTAAGAAAAAATGTTAAAATAATTAATTAGTTTACTTACAAAATTAATTTAGTTGGAAAAACAACTAGCCAAATATTTTTGTGATTTTTTTGATTTAATGCTAATTAAAAATATAAAAAGTCCACTAAAAAATAAAGAAAAGAAACAAAAGCAAAATAAGAGTACAAAAAGGCATCCTTCGATTGAGGGAAAGGTGGGGTCTTCGATCCCAGGAAAGTTATGATCTTTGATTCAAGAGAGGCGCCTTCCTTCGATTGGGCTAGAGAGTGGGCATGAATATCCTTCGATCTAGGGAAGGGGATGTCTTCTTCGATCCAGAAGGTCATGGCTTTCGATCCAGGAAGGAGATGCCTCCTTCGATCCAACAGGCTAATAGGAAGCTTCGATCCAGAGAAGATGTCCCCTTCGATCTGGGATGCTATACCTGCAAAAATTATATTAGCGAAATAAAATGCAGGACCTGGGTATCGAAACCCAGGTCCTTCAATCTTGCACTTTCTGGGTCTTTTCAGGCTATGTCTACAGCAAATGTTAGCAAACGAAAAACATGACCTGGGTGCCTAACCCAAGCCTTTTGATCCTGTCTAGGATTACAAATCGAAGGTAACAACAAGTATGGATGTGCTATGCAAATACAACATTGGACAATTTACCCTTTCTTACCAGCAGATTGAATCTTCGATTTGGGCACTTCCTGGATGTAGGCACCTTCGATCTGGGGTTTCTGTGCTTGGCTACTTTTGTTGAGGGGTGACTTTTGTTTGGAAAATTCTGGCGACCTTTGATGGATTTTGTGGGCAGCCTCTCTCCAATGTTTTTTCGTTCCCCCCTTTTGCAATACTTGTGATCTCTTTATATAGAGGGGGTAGAGGGGATAAGAAGGCAAAGGTTTAAACAGCCTTGATTGTGTTTGAAAGCCATGAATAAGAATTTGTAACGTTGGCCAAACACATGGGATCTTGTCCCTTTTTTTGAATTTTGAATAATATGTAATTGGCCTTCGAATGCTCCCTTTTGAAAGGGCTGATGGCCTCCTTCGAATGCTCCCTTTCGAAAGGGCTGATGGCCTCCTTCGAATGCTCCCTTTCGAATGGGCTGATGGCCCCCTTCGAATGGACCCTTTGAAAGCTTCTTCGAATGGACCTTTTGGAATGCCAATTTAAGGACCTTTGTTGACATGCCAATCGAAGGACACTGTTACCATGCCTGTCGAAGTTGCCTTGACACAATGCCAAATTGAAGAATCTTGTTACAAGGACAATCGAAAGGTACTTATTATAAGGACAATCGAAAGGTAATTTTTAAAATTCCAATCGAAGAACACTGTTACCATGCCAATCGAAAGGTACTTATTAAAATGCCAATCGAAAGACCTTGTTAACAGGCCAGTTGAAGCACCTTTGTCCATGCCAATCGAAGGGCGCTATGTAGATGCCAATCGAAAGGAAATTTGGAGATGCCAATCGAAAGTCATTTTGGAGATGCCAATCGAAAGGCATTTTGGAGAGGCCAATCGAAAGGCACTTTGGAGATGCCAATCGAAAGGCACTTTGACCAACTTTAAAATTTGTTGTTTTTCTTCAAGGAAGTATTTGTAACCACCCATGTAAGAGAAGATCTTGTAAAAAATGAGAGGGAAAATTTTAGGATACAACACACCCTGTGACTTTTCCCTCTCTTATCCTTGCTTAAAGATGAGAAAAGTGCTCTCACCCCTATGATACTCCTCTTTTCAACAATGGAGATCTTAAAATAAGAGGGAAATGAAAAGTTTTTTTTTTCGGAAAAGACAAACCAAGTCCAATTTTAAGGAAAAAAACAAGAACACAAGCAATATACTTTCCTGGGAACACAACAGTTGCAAGAAGAGGGAAATGTTTCACACGTCAGGGACACATATAAGGAAAAATCTAGAATGATTTTTGTGATACGGTGGGAGAACTGACTTAGGTGTTTTGCGTTTATCACAATTTTTGCAGATAGCAGGAGTCGCCACCAAATTTTCTTTTATCCAAAAAGGAAAGGGTGAAAAGAACATGAAAGACCTTTTGAGAATTTACTTGAGTTCAGGGGGTAGGTTATGAAAATGGAAGGTGTTAGCATCCTTTTCATCTGTATTTATCTACGGGCTCTTAGTTTCTAGATCACTTTGAAAATGCTTTGTGAAATGTGTTTGTGTTTGTTTGGAAGTATGTTTGAAAAGTGCCTTTGTTTAGGCAAACTTTGTAATGATTCTTGTCTCTATAAGAATGTATACAAAGTGTTGACTTTTGAAAATATTTCATGAAAGTATTGGTATGTTTGAAATATGTTTTGTTTTGAAATGTTTGTGAGCAAGCAACTACGAGCGTTCTACCTAATCAAAAAGTCTTTGTTCTTTCCTCCTCCTTTAGATAGTGTTATCTTAACATTAGTTAGTAAGAAACCATATCATTGGATGTAAAGAGACAGGCGCGGGTCATCGTACAGTCATAGAAGGAAAAATTATAGGATACCTTAGCAATTCGTCATAAGGGTCTAAGATCGTTTACCGAAGGAAACATTAAAGGGTCATCCAGGGACTACGATCTTGTAATCGAGGGACTTTGCTAAAGTATCCTACGTTCGAGGGACATGACTATTTTATTCTAAGGAAACAAGTGTGGGTTAACCCTAGAGGTGCAAGTGTGCGAAGTGTGTTATTTTCATGTATTTGTCTTTGAATTAGGGTTATCTATTGTTTGATTTTAAGTCTTTCCATACAAACCCTAATTACTAGCAATAATATGGAAAGCGATAAATTGCAGAAAGTAAATGTCCTACGTTATTACAATGCTTTAGGGGATTGGGGATACAAATTACAAATAGGGATGACAAATAAGTAAACTCTAACTATTATAAAGCTTTGACAATTACATGATTTATAGTGCGAAATAATAAAATATACAAAAAATGCAAAGATAATGTAAAGAGAAAAGAAATTTGTTTTTATGGGTTTTTTGGTAGAAAAAGGTTTTAATGTATAGTCTAAGTTAATTTAAAAGATAAATCAAAACCTAATTCTTAATTAGTTTTAATTAATTTGAGAAAGAAAAATGTTTCTAGGGTTTTTATTATAAAATAAAGTAAAGATAAAATAACGATTCTTTTAGTCAAAGTATATAAAAATATATTTTTGTATTTTTTTTAACTTGGTAAAATAATAATAAAGAAAAAGAAAATAAAAATAAAAATAAAATCAAATTAAAATTAGATATGAAGTCAGGGGGGGTTGAAAAGATATTAGGAGGTTAGAAAGTACATTTGGAATTTATTAGGCTCAAAGTTGTTTTTGGAATCAGAAAATAAGAAATAAAAAGAAATGTTGTTGGGCCTGCATGGTAAAAGTGAAGTGGAGGGTTTTATTGAGTAAAATGATCAGGCCCATCAGGAAAGAGGCCCAGGCGCATTTTTGAACAAAAAGAAACAAAAAAATGTTGTAAGAATGACAAAAGGTCTTGCTGGGGCTCGAACCCAGAACCTTCTATGGTAATTCCTTACGAGCGCACTTTCTACCACTGGGATGGTGATACATCCGTTGGTTTATCAAAACCATCACATTATATTATAAAACAAATTCTAGTGACAACTTCATATTCTTCCTCGCGCCATATCCAGAACTCTGTAACTTTCTCGTTTCTCAACCATTCTCAAAAGTGTAAACATCAAACTTGTTAGAAATTTTACCACAATTTCAAATATGTAAATAACTATAATGGATAAAAGATGAGAATGGATTTTAGCTGGTACCAAATTCTGACCTAATTTTTCAGGAAGTTCAAACTCAAAATTCACACTACTCATGCAACATAAATGAATTATAAGGACATGGTTAGTTTCAGGGCTATGATGTCTACATTTTATCTTTGAAAATGGAAGCCAAATGATGTTTGTATGAAGAGATAAAAGTTCAGAAAACTCACCTCGCAAATGGAGATTGTGTTTTGATTTAGAGCACCTTTCAAGGTGTTGTGATGATCTGGTTAGCTTCCTTAAACCTCCAGGAAGCTATTATAATAGTTACTTTGAGCTGAGAGTTCCTGAATCGTGCTGGAGAAGTCAAGATGCAAGCTTCTGTTTTTGAAAATGGAGGATGATGAAGATGGAGTTACAGAAGTGCAACAGGTGTTTGGTTAGCTTCTAAATGATATATAGATGCTTTGTGATTGGTTTTGACGAAGAATGCACAAGTGGTTTGAGAGTTTGACGTGTAAGGTCAAAAATGCCATAAAAATGGTGTTTTGAGGCAATTCTGAGTTTAAGATAGTTTGAGGGAGTTTCAATGCTTGCTAAATTGTGTGCTTGATTGCATAATAGTGTCTTAATTTATAGGAAGAGGTTTGAAGGCTTGAGGTGGTCAGAATCAAAGGTTCACATGTTATGGATCTTAGGCTTGTTTTTGAAGTAAGCTTGATAAACATCTTTCCAAGGCATGGTACAAGGCTATCTAGAGTGGTTATAAAATTTAAACATTTTTATATGACTTTTCAGATGAAGCTTGTGCAGAAATAATGAGTGAAAAGCTCAATTGAAGTTGACTTTGTCATTAAAGCAACTTTTCAAGAATGGCAATGGTGCCTTTATGCCATAAATGGAAATGCAACTTGGATAATGGCTCCAATGCTTAGAAAATGGCTCAATATGTTGTGTAATCAATTAATTGTGGAGTGAAACACAAGTTAGAAGCCTGAAAAGTGAGATTATGCAGCATTGGTTAGGGTTTTGGCTAAGTGTTCATCACAAAAAAAATGACTTGTAATTCAAGAATGGATGTCCAACTTCTTGTCTTCGATTCTCTTTGCTCAAGCATGATCTCTTCGAGTTTTTGGGACATTTTTGAAAGCTTGAAACATTGTCTACAACCTTCATGTTTTCCATTTTGTCTAAATAAACTTGGAACTATATGAAAAATGGCCAAGAAGTTAGGTAAAAAATCTGCCTAAACTTGTCAAAATTTTCACTAAGTGTTTTTAGAAAGAGATCGTGACTTTATGAATTTATAACTCAAAATCCGAGCACTTCTAGGACTTGATCAGCAAAGAAAAGTTGTATATCTCATCAATATCTACAACTTTCATTTTGAAAGTTTTCTTTGAATCATCTTGTATTTTGGTGAAAAAATGTCATGAAGTAGTGAAATTATCATGTTTAAAACACTTAGAAATTTTTCTCTTAAAAAGTTTGACTTTTTGATGACTTTTTTGACTTTATTGTTTCTTGATGATCAAGCATCATATTTTTGAATGTTTTGATGAATCTTGATTTTTGAAACTCAATTCTAACTAAAAAGTCAAAGTTTAACTTTTGGTGTATTAGTTGACTTTTTTCACCAGTTGACCAAATTTCAACTATCAAACCATTGATCCTAAAAGATGATTTGAGCCATGAAATTAGGTCAACATGTTGTATTTGAATCCTTGATATTGTGCTTCAAACCATTAGATCATGTATTAGGTCAAAAGTCATTGATCAGTTAATTACAGTCAAAACCCTAATTTTGACCATTTTGCCCCTTTGATGATTTGGACACTTTTCTTGAGGAATTGTGATCCAAATTTGATCAATTGATGAATATGACTTGAAAATGTTAACATTGGCCAAAAATATTGAAGTTTGACTGTGGGTTGACCATAATTGACTCTTTGCCTAATACAACTGATTTTTAGTCATCTGATCAATTGACCGAGCAAATTTGTGATCCAAGACTTGAAACTTGGCATGAGTATTCTTGGAGGTCTATAATGAACCATGAAATTCATTTGAAGCCTTATAATTCCAATTGTCCTTTTGAAAATCAAAACCCTAATTTGTGGCCTCGGTGCTAGTAGTTGATTTGGCCTAGTCAACACTTATGCAAGCTTGAGCCATTGAAGAACTTTGTGAGAAATGTCTTGAGAAAAAGGGAAGGAAAATTCTGGGGTACAATAGCCGCCCATGTTCAATCTTCTTAAACCCAAAGAGTTAGATTGGCATGCTCGCCATTTGTAACTTGAAGGTGGAAGATGATTGAACACTAGAGTGCCCAGAAATTTACACTCGTTGATGCACGGAGTAAGGCTGTTGGTTGATAGTTAGGAATGGGCTTAAAGATGCCATTAGGATAGAAGATGAAGAGTTATTGAAGATTGGATTAGAGATTAGAAGAAATATCAAAATAAATCTTTGGTCGATTTATACTGAAACAGTAGATGTCTGTATTTGTTTTTGACTAGATAAGAATCGGAATAAATCTTAGGGTCAATTTAACTGAACTAGAGAAAAATGTCTACTGGAAACAAATCAGGATAAATCATTGGTCGATTTAAACTAAACCAGCCGAGGTCTTGAATGGTATTTAATTGGATAGCGAATCAGCATAAATCTTAGGAGTGATTTAACTGAACCAGAGAAAGCGTCTATCGAAACAGAATCAGGGTAAATCATTGGTCAATTTAAACTGAACCAGTAGAGGTCTTGAATGGTCTTTAACTGGAACATGAATCAGCATAAATCTTAGGAGCGATTTAACTGAACCAAAGAAAGCGTCTATCGGAATGAAATCAGGATAAACCATTGGTCGATTTAAATTGAACCAGCAGAGGTCTTGAATGGTCTTTAACTGGATAATGAATCGGCATAAATCTTATGAGCGATTTAACTAAACTAGAGAAAACGTCTACCGGAACAGAATCAGGATAAATCATTGGTCGATTTAAAAAGAACCAGTAGAGGTCTTGAATGGTCTTTAACTGGATAATGAATCAGCATAAATCTTAGGAGCAATTTAACTGAACCAGATAAAGCGTCTACTGGAACGGAATTAGGATAAATCATTGGTCTATTTAAACTGAACCATCAAAGGTCTTGAATGGTCTTTAACTGGATAACGAATCAGCATAAATCTTAGGAGCGATTTAACTGAACCAGAGAAAGCGTCTACCAGAACGGAATCAGGATAAATCATTGGTCGATTTAAACTGAACCAGCAGATATCTTGTGAAGGAAATGTTTGTTGTTAATGGTATTCATCTTGGCGACTGATCTTTCCTGAAAAGGTAAGGATTAGTTGTATGCAATGTCATGATATATGAAATGTATTGCACAGTGATGTTCTCAAAATAAATGAGATTGTGCTATATGTGTTCCGTATGCATATGTTATGATGTATGAATGTTGTTGAAGCGTATCTTTGTTTTTTGGGAAGCTAAATCTCATACTACTGTTGGGGAATTTAACTCTTATGATAAACTTCTTTTTTGTCTAGGGAGGATAAAGTTAACTGGTATCTGGTCAGATTCTAGTCTTTACAGCAACTTTCTGGGGGTAGTATCAACTCTAACTGGGGTAGAGGAATTTTGTCAATGATTTGTAATAGTCGGAGGAATAGACTCAAGCTGGGGATATTATAGTCTGTTGGGGAGATAAACCCTGGTGATGAAAGTATTCTGGCGACATTATTGGGGAAATGGATTCTTTTGTGGAAGAACATTTGCAAGGTTTCTTTTTCAGTTTTGGAAAGCCAAACTCGGTTGGGGAAGAAAATTTCCAAGAGATATGCTGATTGGAACTCCGAAAGGAAATTGTATGAATTTACTATGTGGGGATTTATGGATAGTGTTAGTGTTACCCTGGCTCCTTGAGTAAGTATTTATTCACGTTCTTATTTGTTAACAGTTAATTATGTTCATATGTATATGTTCATTTTAATTTTAGTCATTGGACGTTTTTGCAATCAAAACAGAAAAACCAAAATTTTGCACTTCAAAGTATATTGGTATTGATAATTTGCCTATAAACAGGCATTTTTTGTACAAACAGACGGAAGTCATAGTAAGAGGAAGTCATTGTGAAATAAAAATAATACAAAGTGAAAATATATATAGCCATGTGGATGTGATCTCATTAGGTTCCGACTCTGCTATTGCCCCTATGTCCTCGAATATCATCCCTTGCCGTCAGAAGAAGTTTATTGAATTGTTTCTTGTATCGTTTGAGCTTTGACCTTGGTAATAAAGTTGGTTGTAGTGATCCAATGGAACATAGTCGTACGCTTTAATTCCTAACTTTTGCCTAGATCTCCCTTTCGAGTTTTAAGTCCACCAGGATACCCTTTTTTGCATAAGCCGCTCTTGCAGGTTTTTGGCTTGTCTGGTGTACAATCTTTTGTATATATCCCTAACTTTTTCCCGAACCTTTTTGGTTCACCGGGATTCCCTTATTTTTGCCTAGGCATGTCAACCTAGCGGGTCGTTCTTATGCGTAGTATTTTTTTTATTGTGTCTGCATTCACAGGGTGCGGGAAATCTTCACCGTCCATAGTGGTTAGCATCATAGCACCGCCGAAGAATACTTTCTTAACAACAAATGGCCCTTTGTAGGTGGAAGTCCATTTTCCCTTGGGGTCGCCTTGTGGTAGAATGATGCGCTTCATTACCAAGTCGCCAGTATGATATACTCGAGGCTTGATCTTCTTGTTAAATGCCTTGATCATACGCTTTTTATACATTTGACCATGACAGACAACAACCAACCTTTTTCATCAATTAAGTACAATTGATCCAACCTAGTCTTAATGCATTCGTCCTCACCTAAGTTAGCTTCTTTCACTTAAGGAGGGAATATGAACTTCAACAGGAAAGAAGGCTTCCATATCATAGACTAAAGAGAATGGGGTTTCCCCAGTTGATGTTCGTTCCGAGGTACGGTAGCCATGAAGAGAAAATGGTAGCATCTCATGCCAGTCTTTATAGGTCACCACCATCTTTTGCACAATCTTCTTTATGTTTTTGTTGGCAGCTTCTACTGCGCCATTCATCTTAGGTCAGTATGGAGAAGAGTTGTGATGTTTAATCTTGAATTGTGTGAAGAGTTCAGTGATCATGGCATTATTGAGATTGGTACCATTGTCAGTGATAATCCTCTCAGGGATGCCGTACCTACAAATGAGGTTATGCTTGATAAACCGGGCTACAACATTCTTGGTGACTGAGGCAAATGAAGTTGCTTCAACCCACTTTGTAAAGTAGTCGATGACGACAAGGATGAAACGATGTCCATTAGATGCAGTGGGCTTGATTTCCCCGATCATTTAAATTCCCCACATTACAAATGGCCACGGAGCAGTCATGACATTTAAAGGTATTAGAGGCACATGAACCTTGTCAGCATAAATCTGGCACTTATGGCAAGTCCTTGAATGGTGGTGACAATCAGTTTCCATTGTTGACCAATAGTAACCAGCCCTCAAAATTTCCTTGGCCATAGTGTATCAACTAGAGTGAGTTCCAAAGATACCGTCATGCATGTCCTCCATGATCTTCTCTGCTTCCTTCTTATCCACACAACATAGCAGAGTTGAATCATGGTTGCGTTTGTACAAAATTCCATTACTCAGGAAGAACTTGGAAGAGAACCTCCGTAGGAATTTCTTGTCATTGATTGAAGCTCCCTCAGGATATTCTTGTGCTTCAAGGTACCTTTTCACCTCATAGAACCAAGGCTTTTCCTCATCAATGTCAATCTCACAACAGTGTGCTGGTTCGTTGAATCTTTCGATAGTAATTCTGGGAGCTTCATTGTCCCAATTGACCTTGAACATAGACGACATAGTTGCTAAGGCATATTCCAACTGATTTTCTTCCCTCGGGATATGTTCAAAGGTGACCTCTTCGAAGGAAGGGATCAAGGTGAGCACAAATTCTTTGTAAGGAATCAAGTTTGGATGTTTGGTATCCCACTCTCCTTTAACTTGATTGATCACCATAGCTGAGTCTCAGTACACACTTAAGAATTTGATTCTTAGGTCAATAGTAGCCTTAATACCCAAGATACATGCCTCATACCCGGCCATGTTGTTTGTGCAGTCAAAGCAAAGTCTGGCAGTGAAAGGTGTCTGGAAACCTTCAGGAGAAATGATCACAACACCAATTCCATTACCTAATGCATTGGAAGCTCCATCAAAAACCATAGTACATCGGGGTCCTTGCTCAGGTACTTCATACATTCCAGGCTTTTCACACTCGGTTATCAGCATGATATTCTCATCTGGGAATTTAAAATTCATGGATTGATAGTCATCAACAGCTTGATGGGCTAAATGATCCGCCAGTATACTTCCTTTGATAGCTTTTTGTGTAGTGTATTGGATGTCATATTCAGTCAAGATCATTTTCCATCTTGCTATTCGTTAGGAGAAAGCTGGCTTCTCAAAGATGTACTTGATGGGATCCATCTTAGAGATCAATAAAGTGGTATGAGTCAACGTATATTGTCTCAGTCGGTAAGAAGCCCATGCCAAAGTGCAACAAGTTTTCTCGAGCAGTGAATATCTTATTTTACAGTCGGTAAACTTTTTGCTAAGGTAGTATATTGCATGCTCTTTTCGACCAGACTCGTCATATTGGCCCAGCACACACCCCATTGAATTCTCTAACACAGTCAAGTACATAATCAGATGTCTTCCTTCAACTAGAGGCATTAGGATTGGAGGTTCTTGCAAATACTCCTTGATCTTGTCAAAAGTTGTTTGGCAGTCGTCATTCCATCTGACTACTTGATCTTTCTTCAACAATTTGAAGATTGGTTCGCAAGTAGCAGTTAAGTGTAAAATGAATCGGGAGATATAGTTGAGTCGACCTAAGAAACCCATGATCTCCTTCTTAGTACAGGGAACAAGAATCTCTTGTATGGCTTTGAATTTTGCAGGATCGACTTCAATACCTTTTCCACTGACAACGAAGTCTAGAAGTTTTCCAGACCTCACCCCAAAGGAGCATTTGTTGGGGTTCAGCCTCAACTTGTATTTCTTCAACCTTTCAAATAGCTTGTGTAGGTGATCAAGGTGCTCTTCCTCAGTTTATGATCTTGCTATCATGTCAACAACATAGACTTTTATCTCATGATGAATCATGTCATGAAACAAAGCCACCATAGCCCGTTGATAAGTTGTGTTTGCGTTATTCAGTCCAAACGGCACGACCTTATAGAAAAAAGTGCCCCCACTGTGTAACAAAAGTGGTTTTCTCCATATCTTTGGGCGCCATTTTGATTTGGTTGTATCCGGAGAAATTTTCCATGAAGGAGAACACTTTATGTTGAGCAGTTTTGTCAACCAAGACATCGATATGTGGTAGAGGAAAGTCATCTTTGGAGTTTTCTCTATTCAAATCCCTATAGTCTACACACATACATACCTTTCCGTCTTTCTTAGGCACTGGGACCACATTTGCAACCCATTGGGGATATGATGTCACTGCCAGAAAACCTGCATTGAATTGTTTCATTACCTCAACCTTGATTTTCTCAGACATGTCTGGCCTCATGCGACGAACCTTTTGTTTGATCGGAGCATAACCTTCCTTCATCGGAAATCGGTGAACCACAATGTCAGTATCAAGTCCCGACATATCTTCATATGACCAAGCAAATACCTCAACTTAGTCGTGCAACATCTGAACCAATCTGCTCTTGATACTATCTTCCAGGTTAGTGCCAATCTTGACTTCTTTCCTATCTGCCTCAATACCTAGGTTTATCACTTCAACAGGCTCTTTGTGCAGTTTAATGGACTTTTCCTCTTGGCTCAGGAGTCTGGTGAGTTCCCTAGGTATCTCATAATCTTCTTCACCTTCGTATTCGACTTGATAGATTGTATTTTTAAAGTCATAGATGGAAATAGCTGAATTGTTGTCAATGAGATCCGGAGTGGATGTAGATCTGCAAATGTGTGTGTGTATGTAAGATCACATGGCCATTTTTGAAAATGCAGTAAAGTAAATAAAGACAAGGAACACAAAATTTGAATGCAAAATAGTCCAATGTTTTTCATTAAAATGAGCATATGGCATATGAAAATGACAAACCCTTAACAGATGGACCATTGTGACCCAGGCAAGGCACATGGTTTAAAGTCATTGTTTTAATGGAAATTACAGACAAATTTCTCAAAGTAATAAAAATGGGAAATGGAAATTACTCCTGGCTAAAGGAGATGGAGATGAAATCTTTGGTCTGCTAGTTGTTAGGTCCTCCATTAGCAGTTGGGTAGATTCAATCGTCCCAGTCACCGTTACTATCAGAGTCTCCAAGAGCATTAACTTCATTATGGCTAATACGGAGAGGTGGTTTCCCCGCACGAGCACGTCAAAATTATTTTTGAGCCTTTGAGATGAAGCCCAACCCAAACTTGTCTGACTTGTATGAGATATCAAGACGTTTCCCCCAAATGGTGCAACCCCCTTCTTCAATAACAACACGAGCATCTTTGAGAGAAGTCATCCTTGGTGTATCTTTAGCAGCTTTGGGAGTGATAAGAGTGGTCTTGGAAACAGCAACCATGGGAGGGACCACTTTGAATGCTTGACAGAGGGTCTCAACGAACTCACCATCCATTTCAACGTACTTGAAAGAATTTAAATGTCTAACCATGAATTCTTCTTCTCCGTATACACTGACGATATTCCCCTTTACTGGATATTTCAACTTTTGGTGCAATATGGAAGTAACTGCATCCACCCCATGAATCCATGGGAGTTCAAGTAAGAGTAAGCCAAATGGATGTCCATCACATAGAATGTTGATTTGAATACTTGCGACCAAACCTTGATAGGGAGATCAACCTTTCCATGGACCATCCTTTTCGGCCCATCAAAAGCTCTCACCATAATATCACTCGGTTTCAACACCAACCCTTCACAGTCCAATCTGTCCAGACCCCCTTTTGGTAAAACATTGAGGGAGGACCCAGTATCCACTAACACATGTTCTAAAGTGGTTCCCTTACACTCGATGGAAATATGCAGAGCTTTATTGTGATTCTTCCCTGTGGGGTTAAATCTGCATCCGAAAATCCCAAACCATTGTCGGCAGTCAGGCTTGCTACACAGTTTTCAAATTGTTCGACGGTAGTTTCTTGTGGGACGTGTTCATTTTTTAGGAATCTTAACAGGGCTTGAGCATGTGCCTCAGAGCATAGCAATAAAGACAACATGGAAATCTTCGAGGGTGTCTGCCCCAACTGTTCCACTATCTTGTAATCACTTTTTCGTATAATTTTTAGAATCTCTTCAATCTCGTGGGTAGATGGGTCCCCAATGGTGATATCTTTTGTGGGTTCCTTCCTTCGGGAAGACTCAGTCATTTTTTCCTTTCCTCGAGCATCAGCAACAGGTTTAACAGCAGTAATACGAATGGGTGTAGTGGTGGTTGTCGAAGGTGAAATCTATGGAGAGAAAATCCTCCCTGTCCTAGTAACTTTACTTGATCCAGAAATGTTTGTAATATCAGCAAATTCATCTTCATCAATCCATGAATCTTGTTTGATACCATTATAATACACTTCCGGCCCATAGTTTCAGGGCACAACCTTATCAAAAGAGTAGGGGACTAGCCTCGGTGTGGTGATAATCACCGGAGCTATCCTTAGTTCAGAGGGAATCCTAATAGGACCTTTGGAGGTGATCCTAATAGGATTGTTTGAGATAGTAATGATGGACACGTCTTCAAACTCTTGAGATACATTTTCGGTCAAACTTTTCACAGATGGAGTTTTTTCAAATAGAATCTCATGGTTATCATCAGGTGTTGAACATCTTTCTTCATTCATTCACAACCATTAATTTGTACAGCATATTGGTAACAGTCTTGAAAGCAGCCTGGGAATACACCGACTTTCAACAAATTATTTTTAACATTCTTCAAAGGAGTGGTTAAATCATTGACGAAGGAAATAAAAGAGGCATCTTCAATTGCATTGACACCCTTACAATGACTAGGCATGGGTGTGGTGATTACATTGGGAGTTGGTGGAGGGTCGAATTCAATTGTCTTATTGTCAATCAAGTCTTGGATTTTGTTCTTTAAAGACCAACAATCATTAGTATCATGTCCAGGACTATTGGAGTGGTAGGCACATTTTGCATTGAGGTTATATTTTGGAGAAGTTGTGTTAGGATTAGAAGGGGGATATCGCAAAGTCACCAAATCATCTTTTAATAGGTGTTTCAGAGCTTGAGATAGTTGCATATTGATTCCAGTAAATTGTTTTCTTTGGGCATCTGACCTTTGTTGGTTACTTTGTTAAGGCGGTCGTTGAGTTAGAGTTGGATTGGAAATCAATACTACCCCTACTGAATAATGACAGTCATTCATAGCACATATTCTTGATCCATACACAACATTAGTCTCTTTTTTACCAATAAATGGTTTTTTCACAGCATTTGAGGTAGAGGCCATGGATATCTTCCCACTTTTAATCCCGATTCAACCCTTTCACCAGTTAGGATCAATTCAGTAAAACCGGATGATGAACTTCCAATCAGTAAGTTGAAAAATGGGCCAGTCAGTGTTCCCATAAACATGTCTACCAACTCTCTATCAGTTAAAGGTGGTTGCACCCTGCCAGCCAAGTCTCTCCATTTTTGAGCGTATTCCTTGAAGCCCTCACTTGAACTCATGGCCATGCCTTGTAGTTGCACCCTAGTTGGTGCAAGATCAATGTTATATTGATATTGGCGGTAAAAGGCAGCAGCTAAATCCTCCCAAGTATGGATATTGGTCCCTTACAATTTGTAAAACCAATCTAACTACGTTCCAGATAGACTTTCTTGAAAAAGTGCACCCGTAGCTTTCTATCAGTCGTATGCGGCTGAATTTTTAGGACATATGTTCTTAGATGAAGCTTCGGACATGATACACCATCATACTTGGCAAAAACTGGGATCTTGAACTTATGGGGAATGACCACCCCAGGAACTAAACCCAAGTCTCCAAAGTCCAAGCCATGCACAACTTGGATCTCTACAGCTTTTAGTTTGTCTTCTAGTTGCTTATATTTGTCATCGGTCGGTGGGTATTTCTTATCAGAATAATCCTCGTCTTTAGAGATTAATTTTTTCCACCCCTAGCACGGGTGCTTCTAGCATCTTCATCTTGATTTTCATCCTCCTCGGAGGAGTCCTCTTCAATTTAAACTTGTCTGGAGGGGCCTTTAAACCTCTTCCCCATGTTGATTACAACTTTCTTCTTAGTCTTCTTCTTCGTGACAAGAAGTGCCATCATTTCTTGTTGGCCCTTTGCTAAATTGAGCAGAGTCTCTTGGAATTGAGAGTGTTGAGTCTGCAAGTCCTTGACAGTTTTCTCGAGATCCATCTTATACTGAAATAAACAGTAGAAAGATGAGGAAACCTGTGTTGGAAAACCTGCTTATGATATGATGCATGTTATGCGTATGCAATGTTTTCAAGGACCTTAGAAGATTTAAATTTGCTAAACCAAAGAGAAACAAATATTTCATTAGTAAATTCCAAAATTACAATTTTACTTTTTGGGCTTTACAATGAAAATAATAGGTCTCAAAGAGACAACAATAATATAAACTCTTAAGTCTCCCATGGACGCTTCCTATTTGGTGTGATGTAGGCATTAAGTCTTTGCTCATTGTGAAGTTGTTTCATTAGCTCCGACACTTTCTTCTCGCTTGGGTAGAATTGAGCTTCAAAGGTGTCTTGTTCCCCTTTGAGTTGAATCCATGACCTTTTCAACTCCTCGAGATTAGTAGGCATGTCGGGATGAAGGATGGTATAAGGAACATCCCCCTCAATAGTAGGCTCCACAGTTATCAGCAAGAGGGCTGGATAAGGCATCATGATATTTTGAGCGCGAGCTCGCACCCATTTGAGATAAGGCTCCAAAGGAATAGAGTTCTTATGCCCAAAGTTTTCTATCAACCTTTTTTACCATGACCCAAGCTCGTACAAATCTTTGACGATAACCTTGGACATCGCTTTCGTAGTCGAACATAATACCTTGAATGAGTGCTTCATGAGGACCATCCCTTCGAGCGTAACCAAACTGTCATAGATCTAAAGAAGGGTTGTACATAATACCTCCTCTAATTCCCAAGAGTGGAACATTAGGGAATTCACCGCAATGGTCAATGGTGGTAACATTCTCCAAATATCGGGAACACCAATGAATATCCAAGTGTGAAAGTGACATCATCCTTTGGGACCACCCCAAGCCTTGTTCATTCTTCAAAACAGATCGAGGAAGGTGTGAAATAAACCACATAGACATAAATGGTATGCAACACATAAGGATCCCTCTTCTCTTCATGGTACGAGTGTGAAGAGAGTGCAAAATGTATTCGAGCAAAGTAGGCATGGGGTTACGAGAGAGAAAATTTTGACCGCATTCACATCTATAAGTTGGTTTGGATTAGGGAACAGTACCAACCCGTAGATTAGAAGAGCCAAAACTTCTTCAAAAGCTTGCAAATCTAAGGCGTCCCAAAACTGTTGAGCTTTTTCTTTCAGAAACTTGGCTAGGAAACCCTTGACTCTGCTCCTTGTTTCTCAATTATCCACAATGTCGGACCATTGCAAATGTAAGGCTGATGCAATCTCCTCAGGTCGGGACTCTTTCTCTAGACCGGTGAAAGGCATTTGATCAAGAATAGGCACTCCCAATAGTTGAGAAAACTCTTCCATTGTCGACATCAATTGATTATCAGGAAATGTGAAATAATGATGTTTAAGATCAAAGAATTGAAAGAGCACACCCATCATTTTCTCTTCAAAGCTTGAGGTGGCCAAGTTGAGAAGTCAAACATATCTTCGAGTGAACAGAGAATTCTCAGGAACCCTTGACGCTAACTCTTTGGGTTAAGGAGGCACCTTTACGAAGCCGATTCAGATGGTTTTTCTGCGAGTGGAATCCATATCTTACAAAACAGAACAAAGATAAATCCCAAGGTACTTGAAATGGTTAGTGCAAATTCTATGGCATGATGTCATGATATTATATATAAATAATCATATACAAGCAAAGCAATCAAGTCCTTAGGTTTAGGCTTGCATAGGGTTTATAGGTAAGTACCCTCTTGAAGTTTAGTTGGTTTAACTTGTCCTAGCAAAAGTAATCGGGTTCTGGGAAATCTTAATATCATTAATCTTTCTTCATCGGGCATTGTATCAGCACGATCAATCTTTTCTTGCAGCTGAAATATCCCGAAAGTCTGATCTAAAGGAGCGTAGTATTGAGTATCAACCAATCTTCCTCTTTCCATCGAAGCCGACTATCTCACTACTTCATAATAGCCAAGTTGTTCAAATAAAGATTATACGGTCAGTTAGTGCTTCATGACACCACACAACGGCCCCGTATTCTCCTTGATTCAACACAAAGGATGTCGGTACCAACAAATGTGTCACACTAACGTAGCTATTGTCTCAACCATATTGTTTTATGTCGTATAGTCTCCATAATCTATTGCTACTTATTTAATAATGTTCCCAGATCTGGGTAGAGGATCTATACAAAATCTAAGCACCCTTTTAAGATTAAAGCAAGCAAGTCAAACAATGAAAGCATTTAAATGTGAAATAATCTCTAAGTTAACCCCACTTTTAAGTACAAATCCCCAGCAGAGTCGCCAGTTCTGTGATACGGTGGGAGAACTGACTTGGGTGTTTTGTGTTTTATCGCAATTGTTGCGGATAGCAAGAGTCGCCATCGACTTTTCTTTTATCCAATAAAGGAAAGGGTGAAAAGAACAGGAAAGATCTTTTGAGAATTTTCTTGAGTTCGAGGGATAGGTTATGAAAAGGGAAGGTGTTAGCACTCTTTTCATCCGTAGTTACCTACGGGCTCTTAGTTGCTAACTCACTTTGAAAATGCTTTGTGAAATATGTTTGTGTTTGTTTGAAAGTATTTTTGAAAAGTGTCTTCGTTTAGGCGAACTTTGTAATGATTCTCGTCTCTATAAGAATGTATACAAAGTGTTGACTTTTGAAAATATTTCATGAAAGTATTGGTGTGTTTGAAAGATGTTTTATTTTGAAATGTTTGTGACCAAGCAACTACGAGCGTTCTACCTACTCAAAAAGTCTTTGTTCTTTTCCTCCTCCTTTAGATAGTGTTATCTTACCATTAGTTAGTAAGAAACCATATCATTGGATGTGAAGGGACAAGCGCATGTCATCGTACAGTCATTGAAGGCAACATTATAGGATACCTTAGCAATTCGTCGTAAGGGTCTAAGATCTTTTACTGAAGGCAACATTTAAGGGTCATCGAGGGACTACGATCTTGTAATCGAGGGTCTTTGCTAAAGTATCCCACATTCGAGGGACATGACTATTTTATTCTAAGGCAACAAGTGTGGGTTAACCCTAGAGATGCAAGTGTGCGAAGTATGTTGTTTTCATGTATCTGTCTTTGAATTAGGGTTATCTATTGTTTGATTTTAAGTCTTTCCATACAAACCCTAATTACTAGCAATAATATGGAAAGCGATAAATTGCGGAAAGTAAATGTCTTACGCTATTACAACACTTTAGGGGTATGGGGATACAAATTATAAATGGGAATGACAAATAAGTAAACCCTAACTATTACAAAGCTTTGACAATTACATAATTTATAGTGTGAAATAATAAAATGTATAAAAAATGCAAAGATAATGTAAAGAGAAAAGAAATTTGTTTTTATGGGTTTTTTGGTAGAAAAAGGTTTTAATGTATAGTCTAAGTTAATTTAAAAGATAAATCAAAACCTAAGTTTAAATTAGTTTTAATTAATTTGAGAAAGAAAAATGTTTCTAGGGTTTTTATTATAAAATAAAGTAAAGAGAAATTAATGATTTTTTTAGTCTAAGTATATAAAAATATATTTTTGTATTTTTTTAATTAGGTAAAATAATAATAAAGAAAAAGAAAATAAAAATAAAAATAAAATAAAATAAAAATTAGATATGAAGTCAGGGGGGTTTGAAAAGAAATTAGGAGGTTAGAAAGTACATTTGGAATTTATTAGGCCCAAAGCTGTTTTTGGAATCAGAAAAGAAGAAATAAAAAGAAATGTTATTGGGCCTGCATGGTAAAAGTGAAGTGGAGGGTGTTATTGAGTAAAATGATCAGGCCCATCAGGAAAAAGGCCCAGGCGTGTTTTTGAACAAAAAGAAACAAAAAAATGTTGTAAAAATGACAAAAGGTCTCGCTGGGGCTCGAACCCAGGACCTTCTATAGTAATGCCTTACGCGCGCGCTTTCTACCACTAGGGTGGTGATACTTTCGTTGGTTCATACAAAACCATCAAATTATATTATAAAACAAATTCTAGTGATAACTTCATCTTCTTCCTCGCGCCATAACCAGAACTATGTAACTTTCTCATTTCTCAACCATTCTCAAAAGTGTAAACATCAAACTTGTTAGAAATTTTACCACTATTTCAAATATGTAAATAACTTAAATAATGGATCAAAGATGAGTAGGGATTTTAACTAGTACCAAATTATGACCTAATTTTTTAGGAAGTTGAAACTCAAAATTCACATTACTCGGGCAACATAAATAAATTCTAAGGACATGGTTCGTTTCAGGGTTATGATGTCTACATTTTATCTTTGAAAATAGAAGCCAAATGATGCTTGTATGAAGAGATAGAAGTTTAGAAAATTCACTTTGCAGATGGAGATTGTGTTTTGAGTTAGAGAACCTTTCAAGGTGTTATGATGATCTGGTTAGCTTCCTTGAACCTCCAGGAAGTTATTATAATAGTTACTTTGAGCGGAGAGTTCCTGAATCGTGCTGGAGAAGTCAAGATACAAGCTTCTGTTTTTGAAAATGAAGGATGATGAAGATAGAGTTAAAAAAGTTCAATAGGTGTTTGGATAGCTTCTAAATGATATATAGATGCTTTGTGATTGGTTTTGAGGAAGAACGCACAAGTGGTTTGAGAGTTTGATGTGTAAAGTCAGAAATGGCATAAAAATGGTGTTTTAAGGAAATACTGAGTTTGAGAGAGTTTGAGGGAGTTTCAATGCTTTCTAAATCGTGTGCTTGGTTGCATAATAGTGTATCAATTTATAGGAAGAGGTTTGAAGGCTTGAGGTGGTCAGAATCAAATATTCACATGTTATGGATCTTTGGCTTGTTTTTGAAGCAAGCTTGACAAACATCTTTCCAAGGCATGGTAAAAGGCTATCTAGAGTGGTTACAAAATTTAAAAATGTTTATCTGACTTTGTAGATGAATTTGTGTAGAAGGAACAAATGCAAAGCTCAATGTAAGTTGACTTTGTGATTAAAGCAACTTTTCAAGAATGGCAATGGTGCCTTTGTGCCATAAATGGAAATGCAACTTGGATAATGGATCCAATGCTTGAACAATGGCTCAATATGTTGTGTAATAAATTAATTATGGAGTGAAACACAAGTTAGAAGCCTGTAAAGTGAGATTATGCAACATAGGTTAGGTTTTTGGCTAAGTGTTCATCACAAAAAATGACTTGTAATTCAAGAATGGATGCCCAACTTCTTGTCTTCGATTCTCTTTGCTCAAGCATGATCTCTTCAAGTTTTTGGATATTTTGGAAAGCTTGAAACATTATCTACAACCTTCATGTTTTCCATTTTGGCTAAATCAACTTTGAACTATATGAAAAATGGCCAAGAAGTTAGGTCAAAAATATACCTAAACTTGTCAAAATTTTCACTAAGTGTTTTTAGAAAGAGATCATGACTTTATGAATTTATAACTCAAAATCCAAGCACTTCTAGGAATTTATCAGTAAATAAAAGTTGTAGATCTCGTCAAAATCTACAACTTTCATGTTGAAAGTTTTCTTTGAATTATCTTGTATTTTGGTGAAAAAATGTCATGAAGTAGTGAAATTATCATGTTTAAAACACTTGGAAAATTTTCTAAGTCTTAAAAAGTTTGACTTTTTGATGACTTTTTTTACTTTCTTGTTTCTTGATGATCAAGCTTCATATTTTTGAATGTTTTGATGAATCTTGACTTTTGAAACTCAATTTTGACTAAAAAGTCAAAGTTTGACTTTTGGTGTATCAGTTGACCAAATTTCAACTATCAAACCATTGATCTTAAAAGATGATTTGAACCATGAAATTAGGTCAACATGTTGTATTGGAATCCTTGAGATTGTGCTTCAAACCATTAGATCATGTATTAGGTCAAAAGTCACGGATCAGTTAATTACAGTCAAAACCCTAATTTTGACCATTTTGACCCTTTGATGATTTGGACACTTTTCTTGAGGAATTATGATTCAAATTTGATCAATTGATGAATATGACTTCAAAATGTTAACATTGGCCAAAAATATTGAAGTTTGACTGTGGGTTGACCACAATTGACTCTTTACCCAATATAGATGATTTTCAGTCATCTAATCAATTGACTGAGCAAATTTATGATCCAAGACTTGAAACTTGGCATGAGTATTCTTGGAGGTCTATAATGAACCATGAAAGTAATTTTAAGCCTTAGAATTCCAATTGTCCTTGTGAAAATCAAAACCCTAATTTGTGGCCTCAGTGCTAGGAGGTGATTTGGCCTAGTCAACACTTGTGCAAGCTTGAGCCATTGAAGAACTTTGTGAGAAATGTCTTGAGAAAAAGGGAGGAAAAATTTTGGGGTACAACAAGTTTCCCCAAGAAATCCATTATGAGGAACATTCAATACAACAAATAACGCTTTTTATGATGAAGCTTTCACGCCATCCATAAAAAACCCGAGGTTTTATACCAAGGCGCCCCATATATTTATTTAAAAAAAACAACTTGGTTCCTCGTTTATTTAGAAATCCGAGGTGGCATACTAATCTGGACATGCTTTGAATCCCAGCTACCGCTCTTTATGTTTGTACTAGTCAAAAAGTGTAAAATAAATGATCTAACCCTTAGGTTTCTTTAATAAACCGAAGGATAAATAATTCGATTTTTACTATAAAAACACTTGTTGAACAGATTTAACCCTACTACTATCTTATTTATAGCCACCCCACCATTTTTTTGGGATGGATTGCAAAATTGAAAAAATGTTCTTCTACCTGAGGAAAACATTTTTTCAGCTTTTGCAATCCATCTCAAATAATGGTGTTGATATTGTTGTTGTTGTTGAAGGTTTTTAACAACTACGATATATTCGTCGTTACTGATGGGTTGCAAGTGCAGAAAAAACTATTTCCAATTTTTGCAACAAAAAGATTATTAGAAGTTGGATGCATTCAAACACATTGTCTATGTTAGTGAAGGCAGTGATAATGATAGCACAATAATCAATCTTGGATGCAATGATAATGATAACACAACAACCAATCTTGGATCTCTAGCATTATGTATAAGACCTGGGCATGCTGTATTTATAATATTCTGGATAAACAATGTAACCATTAAAAAAATTTAATCTAACCCCTCGGTTTAAAAAAACAATTTTATTCCAAAATCAAGAGGATATTTAATTCCAAAACCAACATTTCATTCACAAACAAGGTCAATATGTAGATTTCATTGCATCTACAGTTTTCACATAACATTAACAATGCAATTCAAACCCTACTTCATCAATTACATTTCATAACAAAGTAAACATTAAACATAAAGGAGATAACAAAACATAACATCTTTAAATTTCCATAAAATTTCTCTGATTTCAATTTGTTCTTTAGATTCTTGTTCTTCTTCTTTGAATCTTCATACATAACCTTCAAATAGTCCATAGCTTCCAACTTTGACTTCATAATGCCCCTATCTTCATTTCCACCTTTTTCCATAATGTCTTCATACCATATGAACAAATTACATGTCTCTTCACTCCTCCAAAATGGACATCTTCAAAAAATCCTTCCTTTATTTTGTCCCTTCTTGCATTGCTACAAAACCATACGACCATCACACCCACAAAATGGTCCAAATTGTGATTTTACAGAAGAAGAAGAAGACATAGAAACACTTTTGGATAAGTTTGTCTTCAAAGACGATGTTATTTTAGTTTAGCTAGACAATACATTATTCTAAAACCAATATGATAGTTAAGTGTTATTTTTCACTATTTTCAACAGCCTTAAACAAATCTATGTCGTCCATTTAAAGGTTATCAACACTCAAGAATCCACCTTTAGTGATCTGCGTGAAACCTAAGGGACATCCACTATATAAGTTCTCTTACGATATTGGAAATCTAACCTAAATGAAACATATGGAGCACTTAAAACCTAAGGATGCTTGGAAAAGTTCTCTATGATGGATTGCAAGAGCAGAAAATTATCTGGGTTCAAGATTTGTTTTCTTAAATAGTTTTTCAATATTTTATTTTTTTTATTTTTCTTTTCTTAAATATTAATTGCCTTACCTTTTTTCTCATCAGAAAAAATTGCATGTAAGATCTAACGAAAGATCTTCCCCAAAATTCAATAATACGAAGATATAAATCTACATCTTGAGGGAATTTGTTTTTTATCTTGTCCACCCTAGGGAATTTGATTTTTATCTTGAACCACCCTAGGGAGTTTGACTTTTATCTTTAGTTTATGGGTAAACAAGGTAATATTTTGGGTAAACAATGTTCTGTGTAAATAATGTAATATTCTAGGTAAACAATGTAACAACTTTAAAAGAAAATTATTAACGCCTCAGTTTTTTGGAGAATTCAAGATAAAAGATACAATAGTTTTGAATATAATAAAAGTGCAGCTCCTGGGGTTCGAACTCATGTGCATATAACTATACACCCCGGGTTTTTAAAAACCGAGATTTTAAGTGGAGACTTTTCATGAGGACCTTATTTACCTCACTTCTTTTATCGAGGTACAATACTTTTTACATCTGATGTTAGAAGCATTATCTGTAGTAGTGATTAAATGCCACACACATTTATTTCCCATTAAACGATCAAGTTTTTGTAATTGACTAGCATTGTGACGTCTCTATAATTGATCGAATAATAGCATAATACTTATGAGACACCTGAAGGTTTACATGAGCCTCCCTAATGATGCACCTACTCTTGATGGAATCGCCTCTAACTGAGGGACTCACCTCGAACTAAGGGAATTTCCTCTAATTGAGGGACTCTCCTTCAACTGAGGGACTTGCCTCTAACTAAGGGAGTCGCCTCTACACATGTGTGATCGGTGGATCTGGAACTGACTGTTTAATGCTGGTTCGCGAAATGTCGCGGAAGCAAGAGTCGCCACCGTCTTTTATTTTCTCCAACATGGAAAGGACAAAAGCACAGAAAAATTCCTTATGAGATAGTTTCTCGGTTCGGGAGGTAGATTTATAGAAAGGGAAGGTGTTAGCACCCTTTCTATCCATGGTTATCCATGGGCTCTTAGATACTTGCTCATTTGTGTTTTCAAAAATATTTGTTTGCTTTTCAGAGTGTGGGTTTAAAAAAGTTTCGTTTAAAATTTCAGTTCGACTCTTGTATCAGTCCTCAAGAGTGTTTGAAAAGTTGTTTTTGAAAGCTTTTTGCAAAGCGTCGGTGTGAATAGGAATTTTTGATTTGTTTTGAGATTAGAGCAAGTATCTAAGAGTCGTCTACCTACCCTAAGGAATTCGTCTGTGTAAATGTCCTTAAAGTAGTGCCATCCCACCATTGAGAGGTAGGTAGCACCACCGTTGGAGGTGTTCGGGTCAATTCGAGAGTTTGGGACAGTGTGGTCACCATAGCAATGGAAAGACACCTTAGAAGCTACCCTCATGCCATGTTCATGGATATGAGGACTTACTAAAACATCCTCTACTCGACGACCACTTTTCGAGGGGCAAGGCAACAGTGAGGCGTACCCTAGGGGTGGTGTGTGAATTGTGTGTCATTTTCATATATGTTTATCTTGTCATGCATTGGTGATCTACGCGTTGTTTTTATTTTTGGCATTCATTCTTTCATGTGGTTATTAACAGTTAAAAGGTGCGGAATTAAAAGTCCTACGCTATTACAAAGGCGCGAGTCTACATCGCCAAATTAATCCAAGACCCGATTTTGAATAAAATAAAATGCGGAAAGATAAATGTCTTAATTAATCTATTACAAGGCTTTGGGGTAATTACATGAAATTTAAAAAAGAGAAATAAAAGTAAATGCGAAAAGAAATAAAATCGAGAGCGCGAGGGCGTTGGACCCTTTTTAAAGAAATTACATTACAATTAATAAATTAATTAAGTTTAAATAAAAGAAAGAATTTTTTTTGGAGTTTTTTGTATTTATGGAGTTTTAATGAGAAAATTAAATGGAATTTAAAAAGCCTAATTCTAAACTATTTTTAATTTATTAAAAAAATGTTTAAGTTGTAACCTAATTTACATTAATTATTTACATGGCATATTTATTTATAAAAATAATTAATACTTAATAATAGTAAAAAAGGAAAAGAAAAAAGAATAAAAAACAATAAAACCCTAATCTCTATATTTTTTTGTTTATTAAAAAAGACATTGAATTAAACCTAGAATTAAAACTAAATTAGTTAACAAAATTTATTTATAAAATAAAACATTAATGAATTAAATAATAAAATATATTTTTATTTTTTTTGACTTTCTGATTTTTTGGTATTTTTATATTAAAAAGATTAATTTTATGGATTTAAATAAAACAAAGAATATAATTAAAATAAATAATGGAAAAGAATAAAAAAATAGAAAAAAGAAAGGCAAACATGGAGGGTTTGTTGGCCCTTTTGGAGGTATGCTTGAGCAATTTGGCCCACCATAGTCAGGCCTGGTTGACTTTTGATGGTCACGTGTAGACCCCTGGACTAAGGTGCATGATGGAACTCATATCTTGGCTTTTGGATTGATCTCAGGAGACATGTGGCAAGCACCAGCGCTGGATGTTTGGTGTACTTCTGGACATGTTGAGTACCTAATCACGTTGCAAGAAAAAATAGAAAGAAATATGGGGGACCTGGGGATCAAACCCAGGTCCCAACGTTCATCACAATTGCCTTCAACCACTACACCACTCAGCGCGTTTGGAATATATATTGCAAAATAAATAACATAACGTAAAACAATGATTAGTGGTAAAAAACGCGCCAGAATATGAATGACCCTATCACGTGAGGACACCTAATCTTCTTCTCCGTTTTCCTGTAACAAAACACGTTAGATAGCGGGGGTTTTAAACCCCCACTAAATGAAGCCACGAATAATAGCGAATAGGGCCTGGTTCATCATAAATTGAGCGCGAGGCATGACTTTGAATCGTCATGAGCTTCTGATTTTTCCATATGAATAAATCCCCAATTTCAAGCTTGTGAAAACCTAGAAAATTTCCATGGCAGATTCTCGTACAGGGCACGTTAGTTCAATTAAAATATACCAACAGCTTTAGAATGCTTATGTTAGTGCAAAACAACAAGACAAATGCATGAATGATACGTATAAATCAAAACACGAATGTGAGAAATATTAAGAACAGGGCGGCTTCATTCTACCAATTATTTGTGTTAGAGGCTGTGGTTTTGATTGGAATAGATCCCTGGTAACCTTGGCAAGCTATTGGAATGGTTATCTTGCCTTGAAACGCACTGAAACTGTCTTTTCAGTTTTGAAAATTTTGGTGAAAAGTGCAAAGTTCTCTCTTCTTCTTGGGCGCAGCTTTTTGGTCTTGAGCATTAGGTTTAGGTTTGTGTTTATATGAGGAATGAATTAGGGTAAGAATTCAAGCCAAAAAACCTTTGCATTCATGAATCCAATATTTGATTTTCAAATGAATCTTTTTCAATCTTTTCCATGCCCTTTTGATACCAATCATGGCCAAATCTTTCCATATTAGTGATGCACGAAATCTTGGAGTTATGATGAGTAGAAATGCTGCATAAAAAGATTTGCAAGGTGGCATGTAGTATTTTTTCATATTTAATTTGAATTAAATGAATTAATAGATTTAAAAATTCAATTAATAAATTAAAAATAAGAAAACAACTTCCCTTTGGGCCAATGGGTCGTGCATAACTTTTGGATGATGATTCTTGGAAGAGAATGTGGCCCGTTAGCAATTTTGAGGCATTTGAAGCAAAGTTGACTTTTCAAAATTCCCAAAAATTTCCCAACTTCCACAAGGCATATCTTGCTCAATTTTTAAGCTTTGATCATGTTCTTGGACATTTTGGAAAGGTCTTGAAGTCCTCTAACCAATGCCTTTGGTCCCATGTCATTTTGATTTACCAATCTCAAGTTATGGCCTTTGACTTAAAGTGCCTTTTTGTTGACTTTTGAAAATGACCTATAATGTTGAGATTGATAACATTTTGTGAGAGCATTTCTTGGACTTGAAGTGTGAAGAGGAGTTTTAGGAAATGTCTTTCTCTTCAAAATGAGCTTTGGATGGAATTTTTCTGATAAACCATGTGGAAGTTATGCCTTGGTCAAGTTACAGTTGACTTTTTCAACTGTCCAAATATGGAAACTTTTGCATCTTGAGACTTTTTGAGCCATGCCTTGAGAATCATGATCAAGAATTGATCAAATAATGTTTGTGGCTTCAAAATAAGATGTTGACCAAAAATTTGGACTTTTGACTGTCAAATGACCATTTTGCCCCTACAGTTGACTGTTGAGCAATTAGGGTTTTTGACTGTGCAATTTTGTGCTGTAAGTCTTGAAACTTGGCATGTGGATGCTTGACCATGTTTGTAGGCATGTGGGACTTGATTGGACCCTTGAAAACTTCAATTTCCTTGCCAGAACCAAAACCCTAGTTTTTGACTGTTAGGAGGCCCTTGAACTGTGCAACCCTTGGGGAGATTTTGAAGCATGTTCTTTGCAAATCTTGAAGAATATGGGAGGGAAAATTTTGGGGTACAATAGTTGCCCCTGTTCAATCTTCTTAGACCTGAGGATGTAGATTGGCTGACGTGCCTTTCGTAGTCCGAAGGTAGAAGATGATTGAACACTAGAGTGCCCAGAAATTTGCGCTCACATAGTAGTATGATGGTGGGAATGGGCTTATAGATGCCATTTGGAGATTGATGGATAGGATGATGGGCTTATAGATGCCATGCTAAGAGATGATGGATGAGTGGATGGGCTTATAGATGCCATCTGGGTGTCGATCGCGTAAGAGTTTCCTTAGCGAGAACTCGCGTACTTGAAAAAGAAAATGATTACCTGGCCTGTTACAGGAGCTGGTCTTCAAATTCTTTGTGTAGATGTGCCTTGACTGGTTACAGGAATTGAATCTGGAGCTTCAAAAGGTGATGAATGAACCAGGGATGGTTACTACCTCAACGGGACGGTGAGAGAACCTTGGACGATTACTACCTCAACAGGAACGCTGAGAGAATCTTGGGGCGATTACTACCTCAACAGGAACGCTGAGAGAACCTTGGGGCGATTAATACCTCAACAGGAACACTGAGAGAATCTTGGATGTCTTCTACTGGGATAAGAATCAGGGAGATCTTAGGGTCGATCTGACTGAACCGGAGAAGGCCTTTGACTGGATAAGAATCAAGAAAATCTTAGGGTCGATTTAACTGAACCGGGCAAGGTCTTGGAATATCTTCAACTGGATAAGAATCAGGGAGATCTTAGGGTCGATCTGACTGAACCAGAGAAGGCCTTTGACTGGATAAGAATCAGAAAAATCTTAGGGTCGATTTAACTGAACCGGGCAAGGTCTTGAAATATCTTCAACTAGATAAGAATCAGGGAGATCTTAGGGTCGATCTGACTGAACCAGAGAAGGCCTTTGACTGGATAAGAATCAGGAAAATCTTAGGGTCGATTTAACTGAACCGGACAAGGTCTTGGAATCTTTAACTGGATAAGAATCAGGGAGATCTTAGGGTCGATCTGACTGAACCAGAGAAGGCCTTTGACTGGATAAGAATCAGGAAAATCTTAGGGTCGATTTAACTGAATCGGGCAAGGTCTTGAAATATAGCTGAGAACTTAACTGGATCTTTCCTGAAAGGTAAAGGTCAGTCATATGCGATGCATGATATGAATCAAGCAATGATATTCTCAACATAAGTGAGATTGTATGTTTATGATGCGTATATGCATGCTATAATGTATGGAAATGCGATGTTTATGAATGTATGTTTTCGTCTTAGGAAAATAAATCCTTGACGGGTGCCGGGAAGTTAAATCCTGGGCTGATGTAGAGCTTCTGTTTCCACTGGGGAGTGATGGTTGCAAGAATACCAGTAGGAGAAGATAACTCCGTTGGAGAATAAACTTGGCGAATGGATTATTCTGCGGGGAGAAAATTACTCTAGCGACCTTGCTGGGGAACAATACTCTGTGGGAAGAGAGGTACTTGCTGGGATGTTGATGATAACTTCGCTGGGGATACCATTGTTATGTTGGAAGTGTTAATAGACTCCACTGGGGATAGGAATACTTCGTTGGGGACGATCTTTCCGTGGCTTTTGGCTGAGGATAACCCAGTTATATCCTGGTAGGGAAATAACCTTTGAATAAAGCCGGGGGACGCGTTCGTGCTCTGCGGAGGAGAAGCTTCCAGAATCTACTGGGGATAAGCTTCCTGCTTGGGGAGATGGATTCCAACTTTCCTGGGGAAACTGGATTGGACTCTCCTGGGGAAACTTTGAGATGTACTGGAAGTAACTCCACTGAATGTCTGGTTGACCGCCGGGGAACAATCTTAGATTAAGACTGTCGGGGATGCTTGTTAGGAATGTTCGTATATCGTGCTGGGGAATATTGAGATCTGCGGGGGATACTCAACTTCCTCAAGGTTGACTGTATAACTTTGCTTGGGGAGAGTGCATTGACCTGCTGACTCACTCTCTGGGGAATTAAGGCATACTGGTTACGTTCTTTAGCTGAACCTACCTTGGTACCTTGATGGACAGAGTAATTAGATCGCTTAGACAACTCATTATTGCCTCTGTTTCTAATGTTACCTGTAATTAATCCTTTGTTTCGTATGCAAATATTTATGAGTTAGCAATTAGTGTCAATGCATATATCACAAATTAAACCTTGGACGTTCTTTGCAAAACAAAACAGAAAAAGGAAAAAACAAAAGGCAATTTGTCTGAAAAGTGTATTTATATTGATTTTTGAATTTGCCTGTAAATAGGCGTTTTATGTAAAAGAGGCTGACGTCCTAGTAAGAGAACGCCGCCGAACAACAGAATTTATACAAATTGTACAAAGGGAAAACAAAACAGCTGTGTGAAAAGAATAATCCCACTGGGTTCCGACTCTGCTGTCGCCTTTATATCTTTGAGCGTCTCATCACTTGATGACCTAACCGAAGATGAAGCTGATTGATCAATGCCGTCTGAACTTGATGTTGATACCGGATTCTGGATGCAAAGTGATCCGATGAGACATAGTATTACGCTTTATCCCTAACTTTTGCCTGGACTGCCCTTTCGGGTTTTCAGTCCACCGGGATACCCATTTTTGCCCAAGCCACCTTTTCAGGTTTTCGACTTGCCGGGTGTACAAATTTTTTTCATTTCATCCCATCATTTTGCCCGAACCCTTTTGGTTCGCCGGGAAGCCCTAATTTTTGCCTAGGTATGTCAACCTAGCGGGTCTTTTTCATGCGTAGTATCTTTTCACTATGTCTGCATTGGCGGGGTGAGGAAGGTCGTCACCATCCATGTTGGTTAGAATCATGGCTCCTCCTGAGAACACATGTTTAACCACAAATGGCCCTTCGTACGTAGGGGTCCATTTGCCCCTTGGATCACTCTGAGGAAGGATGATTCGCTTGATTACCAGATCCCCAACTTGATACTCTTGTGGTCTGACCTTTTTGTTAAATGCCCTGATCATCCGTTTCTGGTATGTCTGACCATGACAGATGGCAGCAAGTCTTTTTTCATCAATAAGGTTTAGCTGATCAAGTCGTGTCTGGATCCAATCATCTTCATTCAGATCTGCATCCTTCATTATCCGGAGATAGGGTATTTGCACTTCGATCGGTAAGACTGCCTCCATACCGTAGACCAAGGAGAAAGGAGTTGCCCCGGTTGACGTCCTGGCTGAGGTACGGTACCCATGTAGAGCGAACGGTAACATCTCGTTCCAATCTTTATAAGTCACTGTCATCTTCTGCACAATTTTCTTAATGTTCTTATTCGCTGCTTCTACAGCCCCATTCATCTTCGGTCTGTAAGGAGAAGAGTTGTGGTGATGTATCTTGAACTGCTCGCAGAGCTCAGCGATCATCTTGTTATTAAGATTGGTACCGTTGTCTGTAATGATCCTTTCAGGGACGTCGTATCGGCAAATCAAGTTATGCCGAATGAACCGTGCCACGACGTTCTTGGTTACTGTGGCGTAAGAAGCTGCTTCAACCCACTTCGTAAAGTAATCGATCGCTACCAAGATGAAGCCATGCCCATTGGATGCCGTAGGTTTAATCTCACCGATCATATCTATGCCCCACATTGCAAACGACCAAGGTGCTGTCAAGACATTCAGAGGAACTGGAGGAACGTGCACCTTGTCTGCGTAAATCTGGCATTTGTGACATGTACGAGAATGTTGGTAGCAGTCGGCTTCCATTGTGGACCAGAAATACCCTGCCCGAAGGATCTTCTTTGCCATAGTGTGTCCACTGGAATGTGTTCCGAAGGTCCCTTCATGTAGCTCTTCCATGATCCTTTCTGCTTCAGTTTTATCCACACAATGCAGTAAGGTCGAATCATGGTTTCGCTTATACAGGATGCCATTGCTAAGGAAGAACTTTGCTGCGAACCTTCTCAAAAACTTCTTATCGTTGACAGATGCACCTTCAGGGTATTCCTGAGCTTCCAAGTATCTCTTCACCTCATGGTACCAAGGATTCTCAGTCACCAATTCAGTCTCGAGATCACAACAGTATACCGGTTCGTCCAGTTTCCAGATAATGATCCGGGGAGCCTCATTGTCCCATTTGACCTTGAACATAGAAGACATCGTAGCTAACGCATCCGCCAATTGATTCTCCTCTCTCGGAAAGTGTTCAAAGGTTATCTCTGTGAAGTGGGGGATCAAGGTCAACACACATTCTCTGTAAGGAATAAGATTCGGATGTTTCGTATCCCACTCTCCTTTGATCTGATTGATCACGAGAGCGGAATCTCCGAAGACACTCAGAAACTTGATCCTTAAGTCGATCGCAGCTTGGAGACCCATGATGCATGCCTCATACTCCGCCATGTTGTTGGTGCAGTTGAAACATAGTCGGGCAGTGAGTGGAGTATGAGTGCCTTGAGGAGATATGATTACAGCGCCGATGCCGTTACCCAAAGCATTGGAGGCTCCGTCAAAATGCATAGACCATCGGGATCCTTCCTCAGGTCCTTCATCCGGTCCAGGTACTTCACAATCAGTCACAATCATGATACTCTCGTCTGGAAACTCGAAGTTCATTAACTGATAGTCGTCTACTGCCTGATGTGCCAAGTGGTCTGCCAATACACTTCCTTTGATGGCTTTCTGAGTCGTGTATTGGATGTCATATTCTGTCAAGATCATTTGCCATCTTGCTATTCTCCCAGACAGAGCAGGCTTTTCAAATATGTACTTTATTGGATCCATCTTTGAGATCAACAAGGTAGTGTGAGTCAGCATATACTGTCTCAGCCGGCGAGCAGCCCATACCAAAGCGCAGCAAGTTTTCTCAAGCAGTGAGTATCGGGTCTCACAGTCGGTAAACTTTTTGCTAAGGTAATAAATGGCATGCTCTTTTCGGCCAGACTCGTCATGCTGCCCCAGCACACACCCCATTGAGTTGTCAAGTACTGTCAGGTATAGTATCAGAGGTCTCCCTTCAACCGGTGGCATAAGGATGGGTGGTTCTTGGAAATACTCCTTGATTTTGTCAAAAGCGGCCTGACATTCATCATTCCAACGTACTACCTGATCTTTCTTCAGCAGCTTGAAGATTGGCTCACAGGTAGTAGTTAGGTGCGAGATGAATCGAGCAATGTAATTCAGGCGTCCTAGAAAGCCTCTGACCTCTTTCTCTGTCTTAGGAACTGGCATCTCTTGAATAGCTTTAACCTTGGCAGGGTCCACTTGAATGCCCTTGTCACTTACAACGAAGCCTAGCAACTTTCCGGATCTTACCCCGAAGGTGCACTTGTTCGGGTTCAACCTTAGCTTGTACAACTTCAGACGGTCAAACAATTTCTGCAGATGATCAAGGTGTTCTTCCTCAGTTTGGGACCTTGCGATCATGTCGTCAACATACACTTCTATCTCATGATGGATCATGTCATGAAATAAAGCAACCATGGCACGTTGGTAGGTTGCCCCAGCATTTTTCAACCCGAATGGCATGACCTTGTAGCAGAAGGTGCCCCACTGAGTAACAAAGGTAGTCTTTTCCATGTCTTCAGGAGCCATCTTGATCTGATTATAGCCTGAAAAGCCATCCATGAAAGAGAACACCTTATGCTGAGCAGTATTGTCAACCAGGACATCAATGTGAGGTAGGGGAAGTCAACTTTGGGGCTGGCCCTGTTCAGATCCCTGTAGTCAACACACATTCTGACCTTACCGTCTTTCTTTGGTACCGGCACCACATTAGCAACCCACTGAGGGTAAGAAGCCACTGCAAGGAACCCGGCATCAAACTGTTTCATAACCTCGGCTTTGATCTTCTCAGACATCTCTGGACGCATACGGCGGACCTTTTGCTTAACCGGAGGGCAGTCTTCCTTGGTAGGCAGATGATGGACCACGATATCAGTATCTAACCCAGGCATGTCTTCGTAGGACCAGGCGAAGATCTCCACATAATCATGTAACATCTGAGTCAACCGTTGCTTCATGCTGAGCTCTAGGTTGGCACCAATCTTGACCTCCTTCCTATCTGTATTAGTACCCAGATTTATTGTTTCCACCGGCTCTTCATGTGGTTGAATTGCCCTCTCTTCCTGGAGTAACAGTCTTGCAAGCTCGCCAGGCACTTCGCAATCATCTTCACCTTCGTCTTCGGCTAAGTTGATCGGATTTTCGAAGTCATAACTGGCAGTAGCAGAGTTGTTACCAGTGAGATCCAGAGTGGATTGAAACCTGTATGGGTGAGTGTGTGTAAATACAGATGTTTTGCAATATATAAAGAAAGGAAAGAAAGAAAAGGAGCATAAGATTTGAAATGCGAGAAAACGTCCAAGGTCTTTATTCATGATATATGAAATGATAATTAATATACCCTCACAAATGAGGCCACGGTGTCCCGGGTAAGACACCGGGCCATAGAGTTTTAATTCATTATTTATTACAAATAACAAAAACAAAGGAGTTTTATTACTGCATAACAAAAATAACAGGAGTATGATCTTTAGCAGTCCAATTGGTCAATCCACCATCAGTCGTAGGGTAAATCCAGCTATCGAACTCTGACTCTTCCACTTCATCTTCATCCCCAATAGCATTCACTCCCGGGTTGGTAATGAGCACAGGAGGTCTTCTGATCTTAGCTTTGCGCACAGCCTTCTGAGCCTCTGCAGTAAAACCCAGTCCAAACTTGTTAGTTTTAGGTGTAAAATTAGGGAGCCTGCCCCAGTTAGCACATTCACCTTTCTTGATTACAGCTCAGGCATCCTTCAGGGAAGCCATCTTCAAAGGAACATCCTCTTCAACCACTGTTTCTGCCGCTGCCAATGTTGGAGGTACCTCTTCAAAATGCTGAAAGGGGGTTTCAATAAACTCCCCGTCCATCTCAATATACCTGAAGGAATTCAAATGGCTCACCATATATTCTTCCTCCCCCTGCACAGTGACAATCTTCCCTTTGACGGGGTACTTGAGCTTCTGGTGTAGGGTAGAGGTCACTGCCCCAGCTTTGTGAATCCAAGGTCGACCCAGTAGACAAGAATACGATGGACGGATATCCATCACATAGAAAGTAGAGTCGAATACTTGAGAACCCACACGAATAGGAATGTCTACCTCTCCATGGACCATCCTCTTAGAACCGTCAAAGGCTCTGACAATGATGTTGCTAGGTTTCAGCTCCAGGCCCTCACAATCCAAACGGTCTAAGGCCTTCTTGGGTAGCACATTCAGGGAAGAACCGATGTCTACCAACACGTGCGCAAGAGTAGTGCCCCTGCATTCAATAGAGACATGCAGGGCGTCATTGTGGTCCTTTCCCTTAGCAGTAAGGTCAGCATCCGAGAAACCCAAACCATTGTCGGCTGTCAAATTGGCTACGCAATCGGTAAACTGGACTGCAGATGTCTCCTGTGGCACATGGGCGGTCTTGAGAAATGAAATCAGGGCCTTAGCATGGGCCTCTGAGCACAACAGCAAGGAGAGCATAGAGATCTTGGAGGGGGTATGCCCCAGCTGTTCAACAACATTAAAATCGCTCTTCTTGATTATCTTCAAAATTTCCTCCATCTCTTGTTGGGAGGCCTCAGCATTCACAGATTTTGGTGCCTCCATTCGGGCAGGCTCATCTTCAATCCCTTTGCCTCGAGCATTAGATGACTCGGCGGCAGGGGAAACAACTTGATCAGAAATGGGAACAGGTACACTTGCAGGTGTTATAGTGAGGGGTCTTCGAATAGCTGGCGGTGCAATGTCAGGCGAGAAGAGCCTGCCACTGCGGGTAACTTTGGTTGGACCAGTGATATTGCTGATGCTGGTGCCAGTGTTGAAATCTTGCTTTATACCATGTACATATACATCTGCCCCATAGTGCCATGGGACAGCCTTATCAGATTCATAGGGGAGGGGCCCCGGAACAGTAATAAAAACGGGTGCGACAGTCATGATTTTAACCGGCTTCCTCGGGAGAGCCTTGATCGGATTATTGAAAATGGTAACAACAGATATTTCTTCCACCGGAACAAACGGAACAGCGGTCTTCTTGAACAGAATCTCTTTGATGTCCATCAGGCTTTGGATGCCCAACTTCAGCAAAGGACAACCAGAAAGGGAAACAGCACAGAAAAGGCAACCTTCACTACAACCCGGAAATAAACCGGCCAGCAGTAGGTTCCTCTTAACAGTCATCAGAGGAGTAGCTACATCATTCACAGAAACGGCATACACATCTTCATCAACGGCATTCACTCCATGCTGGGGCATAGGAGCAGTCACCACATTTGGCCTCTCAGGCGCCTCAAATTGTATCTCTTTTGCATCAATAAGGTCTTGCACCTTATTCCTTAAGGCCCAACAGTCATCAGTGGAATGCCCCGAGCTATCGGAGTGATAAGCACATCGGGCATTTGGATTGTACTTGGGAGAAGCAGTATTCACAACCTTCGGGGCCTCTCTAACAGTCACCAAATTGGTGGATAGCAACTGCGACAAGATTTGCGATAAGGTCATACTCAGCCGGGTGAATTCTCTTCTGGGTCTTTCAGCCCTGGGTGGATTGGTTTGCCGAGGAGCGGTAGCAGGCTTTGCAATCATCACTGCGTTGACAGATTGGCGGCGTTCTGGTTTCTCTTGCCTCCTAGGCCCATACACAGCACTGGCCTCCTTCTTAAAGGGTTTCTTCTCAGAACTTGAAGATGCACCCTTCTGAATTTTTCCGGACTTCATTCCAGCCTCTATCCTTTCCCCAGTCAGAATAAGATCAGTAAACCCTGCAGACGAATTACCGATAAGATGATTGAAAAATGGCCCAGATAGGGTCCCCAAGAACATATCCACCAGCTCGCGGTCAGTTAACGGAGGCTGCACCCTGCCAGCCAGATCCCTCCACTTCTGTGCATACTCTTTGAAACCTTCGCTTGATCCTAGCGACATACCCTGGAGTTGGGTACGTGTAGGAGCAAGGTCGGCATTATATTGATACTGCTTGTAAAAAGCAGTAGCCAACTCCTCCCAGTTACGAACTTTGGTCCCATCCAACTGATAGAACCATTCGAGATGAGTCCCTGAAAGACTTTCCTGGAAGAAGTGGATCCACAAATTCTTGTCCACTGTGTACGGTTGAATCTTCTGCACATAAGATCTGAGGTGTAGCTTGGGACAAGACGCCCCGTCATACTTGGTGAAAGATGGTGCCTTAAACTTGTGAGGAATGATCACACCAGTAGATAAGCCCAAGTCTCCGAAGTCCAGCCCAGGCACTTGTTGGATCTCCATTGCATTCAGTCTGTCTTCCAACTGCTTATACAGGTCTTCAGCAGGAGGATACTGTTCCTCATTAAAGCCAGTCTCGTTGTCAGAGACTACTGGACTTGAAGCCTTTCCCCCCTGGGGACTGCCTTTGCCTACAGAAGAACCAGCTTCTTCATTCTGCAGAGTGTTTCCAAACCTTCGGCCCGAGTTGAAAAGAACAGTTCTCCTCTTCTTCTTCTTCTCCTTCTTCAGGAGTAAAGCCTTCAGCTCTTCTTGGCCTTGAGCCAAACCCATGATCAGCTCCTGAAATTGCGCGTTCTGCACCTGAAGGGCCTTGATAGACATCTCGGTTGATGATGAGTCAGGGTTCATGATGCTGAAATAAACAGCGAAGAACAGTAAGCAACCTGAAAAGAAGAAAACCTGATATGCCCATGATGAATGATATGTGTTTATGCAATGCATTCAAGGGTTCGAAAATTCAAATTCGTTGTAGACAAAAAGGAACACACATTATCATTAAGGAAATAATTGTTCAGTACATCAAAGCCTCATGGGCACATATTACAAAGCAAATCAATCCCAAAAGACACTACGCATCCTCTTTGGAGCTATGTAGGTGTTGAGATTCCTCTCCTCGTGCAATAGGCGGGTGAGCTCCAAGACCTTCTTTTCACTAGCATGTAGACTGGTCTCAAGAGAATTCCGTTCTTCCTTAAGCTGGATCCAGCTCTTCTGCATCTCTTCCCAGGACGTGGGCATGTCAGGATGTTGAATGGTGTAGGACACCTCTCCCTCCGAGACTGGCTCTTTGATCACAGGGAGCATATGAGGATATGGCATTACTAACTTCTGGGAGCGGGCTCGTACCCACTTGAGATAAGGTTCCAATGGGATGGAATTCTTGTGCCCCAGGGTCTTGCTGTCTATCTTACTGGGCATCCTCCAAGCTCTGATAAATCTCTGGCGAAGTCCTTGTGCATCATTGTCGAAGTCAAAAATTATGTCAGGAATTAACATGTCATGAGGGCCATCCCTCCGGGCATAACCAAACTGTCTCCAAGCCAGGCATGGGTTGTAAGTAATACCTCCTCTGATTCCAAGTAAAGGAACATTAGGGTACTCCCCGCAACGATCAATGATAGTGACATCCTCTCTGGACCGAGAGCACCAATGTATATCTGCATGTGTAAGAGTCATCAACC
This sequence comes from Vicia faba, assembly GCA_948472305.1. Classification (NCBI taxonomy): domain Eukaryota; kingdom Viridiplantae; phylum Streptophyta; class Magnoliopsida; order Fabales; family Fabaceae; genus Vicia; species Vicia faba. The sequence continues at coordinate 1,665,036,824 of OX451736.1, forward strand.
GTTGTGACCATCTCAAACCCCGCTCGTTCTTCAAAACTGATTGTGGAAGGTGCGAAATAAACCACCTTCCCAGGAGAGGAGTGCAACACACAAGGACACCTCTTTTTCTCATGGTTCGAGTGTAACATGAGTGAAGGATGTCCCCCAGCAACGTAGGTATAGGATTCCTGGACATAAAGATCTGGACAGCACTGATATCTATAAGCTGATCTGGGTTAGGGAACAACACCAAACCATAGACAAGGAGGGCCACAACTTCTTCAAAAGCTTGTAAGTCAAGGGAGTTCCAACATTCCAGGGCCTTTTCAAACAGGAACCTGGCTAAGAACCCCTTGATGCCACTTCTAACTTCCCAATGTCCCTTGAGGTCAGATGATTGTAGGTGTAAGGCTTTAGCAATCTCTTCAAGCTTGGGTTCCTTTTCCGTACCGTTGTAGGGTAGTTGATCAAGGATAGGGATCTTCAGAAGCTGGGAGAACTCTTCCAATGTAGGCACCAGTTGATAATCCAGGAAAGTGAAACAATGATGCAGAGGGTCAAAGAACTGGAACAGGACCTTTATCATATCTTCCTCAATGTTGGTATTGACCAGGCTGATGAGTCTTCCATGTCTTTCACTGAATGAAGAGCTCTCGGGAATCCTGGATATAAGCTCCTTAAGCTGAGGAGGGATCCTTACAAGGCTGATTTGAATTGTCTTTCTGCGAACAGCTTCCATGTCCTACAAAACAAGAACAAAGATAAAGATTCGAACCCCTGAAATGGTTAGTCAATGCATATGATGCTGGATGATGTCATGATGCTATGATTAAACACACCACAAATATTTACAAAGGCAAACATGGTAAGGCACACAAGTCACACAAGACAAGCCCTTAGAGTTTAGGCCAACATGGGGTCTGGGTATTACCCTCTTGAAGTTGGTGGGCTCAACCTGTCCTATTAGAAGTAACCGGGTTCTAAGGGTCCCAATATCATTGGATTGCTTTCATTGTTCATTGTTTCGATTTAGCCACTGAACTGGCGACCGAAATATTCCAAGAAAACAACCCTCAATTGAGTGTAGTATCGAGTATCAACCAACCTCGGACTGCACCAAAGTCAGTTATCTCACTACCCTAAAGAGGCCAAGATGGTTCAATTAAGGTTCCTAAGGTCAGTTGATGCTTCACAACACCACGCGGCGGCCCCGTACTCTCCTTGACTGGACTCAAGGGTTACCGGTACTCACCAAAGTGCCACATCAACGTAGCAGACTGCTTCAACCATGTCGGTATACCCCGCACAGTTCCCTCACAGCATTGTTGCTACTTTCTAAGAAGGTATCCCCCAGATCCAGGTTAGGATCTATAGAACTCCCAAGACAGTCCCACAATTTAAAGCAAACAAGTCAAAGCAATTGAAAACACAGTGATCTTAGTCCTAAGGTAGACCTCACTTTAAAGAGTCCCCAGCAGAGTCGCCAGTTCTGTGATCGGTGGATCTGGAACTGACTGTTTAACGCTGGTTCGCGAAATGTCGCGGAAGCAAGAGTCGCCACCGTCTTTTATTTTCTCCAACATGGAAAGGACAAAAGCACAGAAAAATTCCTTATGAGATAGTTTCTCGGTTCGGGAGGTAGATTTATAGAAAGGGAAGGTGTTAGCACCCTTTCTATCCATGGTTATCCATGGGCTCTTAGATACTTGCTCATTTTTGTTTTCAAAAATATTTGTTTGCTTTTCAGAGTGTGGGTTTAAAAAAGTTTCGTTTAAAATTTCAGTTCGACTCTTGTATCAGTCCTCAAGAGTGTTTGAAAAGTTGTTTTTGAAAGCTTTTTGCAAAGTGTCGGTGTGAAAAGGAATATTTGATTTGTTTTGAGATTAGAGCAAGTATCTACGAGTCGTCTACCTACCCTAAGGAATTCGTCTGTGTAAATGTCCTTAAAGTAGTGCCATCCCACCATTGAGAGGTAGGTAGCACCACCGTTGGAGGTGTTCGGGTCAATTCGAGAGTTTGGGACAGTGTGGTCACCAGAGCAATGGAAATACACCTTAGAAGCTACCCTCATGCCATGTTCATGGACATGAGGACTTACTAAAACATCCTCTACTCGACGACCACTTTTCGAGGGGCAAGGCAACAGTGAGGCGTACCCTAGGGGTGGTGTGTGAATTGTGTGTCATTTTCATATATGTTTATCTTGTCATGCATTGGTGATCTACGCGTTGTTTTTATTTTTGGCATTCATTCTTTCATGTGGTTATTAACAGTTAAAAGGTGCGGAATTAAAAGTCCTACGCTATTACAAAGGCGCGGGTCTACATCGCCAAATTAATCCAAGACCCGGTTTTGAATAAAATAAAATGCGGAAAGATAAATGTCCTAATTAATCTATTACAAGGCTTTGGGGTAATTACATGAAATTTAAAAAAGAGAAATAAAAGTAAATGCGAAAAGAAATAAAATCGAGAGCGCGAGGGCGTTGGACCATTTTTAAAGAAATTACATTAAAATTAATAAATTAATTAAGTTTAAATAAAAGAAAGAATTTTTTTTGGAGTTTTTTGTATTTATGGAGTTTTAATGAGAAAATTAAATGGAATTTAAAAAGCCTAATTCTAAACTATTTTTAATTTATTAAAAAAATGTTTAAGTTGTAACCTAATTTACATTAATTATTTACATGGCATATTTATTTATAAAAATAATTAATACTTAATAATAGTAAAAAAGGAAAAGAAAAAAGAATAAAAAACAATAAAACCCTAATCTCTATATTTTTTTGTTTATTAAAAAAGACATTGAATTAAACCTAGAATTAAAACTAAATTAGTTAACAAAATTTATTTATAAAATAAAACATTAATGAATTAAATAATAAAATATATTTTTATTTTTTTTGACTTTCTGATTTTTTGGTATTTTTATATTAAAAAGATTAATTTTATGGATTTAAATAAAACAAAGAATATAATTAAAATAAATAATGGAAAAGAATAAAAAAATAGAAAAAAGAAAGGCAAACATGGAGGGTTTGTTGGCCCTTTTGGAGGTATGCTTGAGCAATTTTGCCCACCATAGTCAGGCCTGGTTGACTTTTGATGGTCACGTGTAGACCCCTGGACTAAGGTGCATGATGGAACTCATATCTTGGCTTTTGGATTGATCTCAGGAGACATGTGGCAAGCACCAGCGCTGGATGTTTGGTGGACTTCTGGACATGTTGAGTACCTAATCACGTTGCAAGAAAAAATAGAAAGAAATATGGGGGACCTGGGGATCAAACCCAGGTCCCAACGTTCATCACAATTGCCTTCAACCACTACACCACTCAGCGCGTTTGGAATATATATTGCAAAATAAATAACATAACGTAAAACAATGATTAGTGGTAAAAAACGCGCCAGAATATGAATGACCCTATCACGTGAGGACACCTAATCTTCTTCTCTGTTTTCCTGTAACAAAACACGTTAGATAGCGGGGGTTTTAAACCCCCACTAAATGAAGCCACGAATAATAGCGAATAGGGCCTGGTTCATCATAAATTGAGCGCGAGGCATGACTTTGAATCGTCATGAGCTTCTGATTTTTCCATATGAACAAATCCCCAATTTCAAGCTTGTGAAAACCTAGAAAATTTCCATGGCAGATTCTCGTACAGGGCACGTTAGTTCAATTAAAATATACCAACAGCTTTAGAATGCTTATGTTAGTGCAAAACAACAAGACAAATGCATGAATGATACGTATAAATCAAAACACGAATGTGAGAAATATTAAGAACAGGGCGGCTTCATTCTACCAATTATTTGTGTTAGAGGCTGTGGTTTTGATTGGAATAGATCCCTGGTAACCTTGGCAAGCTATTGGAATGGTTATCTTGCCTTGAAACGCACTGAAACTGTCTTTTCAGTTTTGAAAATTTTGGTGAAAAGTGCAAAGTTCTCTCTTCTTCTTGGGCGCAGCTTTTTGGTCTTGAGCATTAGGTTTAGGTTTGTGTTTATATGAGGAATGAATTAGGGTAAGAATTCAAGCCAAAAAACCTTTGCATTCATGAATCCAATATTTGATTTTCAAATGAATCTTTTTCAATCTTTTCCATGCCCTTTTGATACCAATCATGGCCAAATCTTTCCATATTAGTGATGCACGAAATCTTGGAGTTATGATGAGTAGAAATGCTGCATAAAAAGATTTGCAAGGTGGCATGTAGTATTTTTTCATATTTAATTTGAATTAAATGAATTAATAGATTTAAAAATTCAATTAATAAATTAAAAATAAGAAAACAACTTCCCTTTGGGCCAATGGGTCGTGCATAACTTTTGGATGATGATTCTTGGAAGAGAATGTGGCCCATTAGCAATTTTGAGGCATTTGAAGCAAAGTTGACTTTTCAAAATTCCCAAAAATTTCCCAACTTCCACAAGGCATATCTTGCTCAATTTTTAAGCTTTGATCATGTTCCTGGACATTTTGGAAAGGTCTTGAAGTCCTCTAACCAATGCCTTTGGTCCCATGTCATTTTGATTTACCAATCTCAAGTTATGGCCTTTGACTTAAAGTGCCTTTTTGTTGACTTTTGAAAATGACCTATAATGTTGAGATTGATAACATTTTGTGAGAGCATTTCTTGGACTTGAAGTGTGAAGAGGAGTTTTAGGAAATGTCTTTCTCTTCAAAATGAGCTTTGGATGGAATTTTTCTGATAAACCATGTGGAAGTTATGCCTTGGTCAAGTTACAGTTGACTTTTTCAACTGTCCAAATATGGAAACTTTTGCATCTTGAGACTTTTTGAGCCATGCCTTGAGAATCATGATCAAGAATTGATCAAATGATGTTTGTGGCTTCAAAATAAGATGTTGACCAAAAATTTGGACTTTTGACTATCAAATGACCATTTTGCCCCTACAGTTGACTGTTGAGCAATTAGGGTTTTTGACTGTGCAATTTTGTGCTGTAAGTCTTGAAACTTGGCATGTGGATGCTTGACCATGTTTGTAGGCATGTGGGACTTGATTGGACCCTTGAAAACTTCAATTTCCTTGCCAGAACCAAAACCCTAGTTTTTGACTGTTAGGAGGCCCTTGAACTGTGCAACCCTTGGGGAGATTTTGAAGCATGTTCTTTGCAAATCTTGAAGAATATGGGAGGGCAAATTTTGGGTTACAACAACATGGAATAACCCTTAACTGAGGGAATCAACCACAACCGGGAGAATTAACCTCAGTGTAGGGAATCATCCAAATTAAGGGGAAAACCTCCATTTACGGGACTCGTTTGGAAATAAGAAATGTTTTAAAATTGTATGGAAGATGGTCTTAATCACTTCAACTTTTACAAGTCTTCGTGCTTGATGGAATGTGTAGTGATATATTTTTAAAAGGAATGCATGAGGTGACACATGAATCATCCTTTATTAGGCGCTCGCCTAAGGATATGTTGTATAGACATGACTCCCACTCAACAATGGCACGCACCGATGAAAAAGCATGGATAGTGACGTATATGCAGTTCATACCCACACGTAGAAGTAGTCATAACCATGATTCATTGAGAATTAGGTAGTCACAAGTTCCACGATCAAGGTGGGACAATTACTACTTCTTATGAGCCTCCGAATTCAGGTCTATGAACCTTTATAAATACCTAACCTTTATGTGGAGGAGGATCAATCTCAAATAAACTAAAAACACCCTAAAGCAGAGTTTCTCACGCCATTGAGCTTACTCTAACCTCAAAAAACTACTAAAGAATTTGACGATCCTTATTAGCTAAAGGTTGCCACACAACTGTTCTTTTTTAGTAAATATACCATTTTCTTTGTATTTATGCTGGTTAAAGTAACTTATATTTTTAATATGTAAAGTTTCACATAAGCTTTTTGGTTTTGTTGTACCCCAAAATTTTCCCTCCCATATTCTTCAAGATTTGACAAGCATCACCTCAAATGGTTCAAAGTCTACTCAAGGGCTACACAGTCAACCATCCTCCTAAGCCAGTCAAATTAGGGTTTTGGTTCTTGCAAGGAAGTTGAGGTTTTCAAGGGCTCAATCAAGTCCCATATGCTCATATACATTGTCAAGCACCTACATGTCAAGTTTCAAGACTCACAAGGTCAAGTTGCACAGTCAAAAACCCTAATTGCTCCACAGTCAACTGTAGGGGCAAAATGGTCATTTGGCAGTCAAAAGTCAAAAGTTTTGGTCAACATCTTATTTTTAAGCCACAATCATCATTTGGTCAAATCTTGACCATGATTTCACAAGAATGGCTCAAAAATCATCAAGGTGTCAAAAGTTTCTATTTTTGGACAGTTGAAAAGTCAACTGTAACTTGACCAAGGCATAACTTTTTCATGGTTCATCAGAAAAATCCCATCCAATGCTCATCTTGAAGGGGAAGACATTTCCTACAACTCATCTGCACATTCCAAGTCCAAGAAATGCTCTCACAAAAAGTTATCAATTTCAACATTATAGGTCATTTTCAAGAGTCAACAAAAAGGCACTTTAAGTCAAAGACCATAACTTGAGATTGGTATATCAAAATGACATGGGTCAAAAGGCATTGGTTAGAGGACTTCAAGACCTTTCCAAAATGTCCAAGAACATGTTCATATGATCAAAATTGAGCAAGATATGCATTGGAGAAGTTGGGAAATTTTTGTGAAAAGGCCAATGTCAATTATCCTTGAAACTTCATTTTTGACAAAAGGGGCCCACTTTTTCCACTTGGTTCAGCTTTGCCATGCCTCCCACGTGTCCCTTGATTTATTTCAAGATTAAAAATTAATTTTTCCATTTTTTTTAATTTTATTTGATTTAATTCATTTTAAATCTTTAAAATTCAAATAAAAATCAAGAAAATTAATTAGGGGATATCTTTGAGTTTGAATAGCCTTGATACATCATAATTCACATGTCAATTTCGTGCAAGACCTATTTCAAGCATAAAATTCAAATTTGGAGCAAAAATGGCAAGTTTCTTTAATGGTGGTTATGGAGAAATCCGAAACTTCATTGCAAGGGTTAAAGACTCATAATATTGCTTGATTCTCATTGATAGACATATATGCAAGCCTTCCCACCCATATAAACGAAAAAAAGTGCACAAACGGCCAGAGCAAAATCCAAAAAGTGTCAAAAAAAAGTGTGAGATCAAAAGGAGTGTTGCAAGCATTTTCAGGCCAAAAGGAGAACGTGACTCTCTTCTTTGCCATACCCTGAAGCTAAAGCAACCCTTGCCACGTCCTAAGGTCCATTATCAAGCACTGTAAGTATTCCCAGGTCCCCCAAATAATTGTTTCACTTTTTTCTTAACACGTTCATGTACAGGCAGTCCAAAGCGTACCACCATGCATCCCACATATCCAACGCGCCATGTGTCCTCGGAAACAGATCCAAAGGCTTGGATGGGACGAGCACCATACTCCTGGTCAACCTACACCATAGGCAATCTTCAAAGTCAAACAAAGTTGGCTTCTTGATGGGCCTCAAATTCCAATCAAACACCCCATTCTGGCCCATACCCCCTCCCTTGGTTTATTCTTTTCTCTTCCTTTTTTATATTTTTTAATTTAATTATTAACCTTTTTAATTATTGTTATTATCACCAAAATTAACCAATTAATATTTTTCACAATAAAACTAAAAAAACCAAAAAAATACTTTATTAATTTCATTTAAGTAATTATTTTGTAAATAAATACTAATAAATTGAATTAGTTTTAATTAGGAAACTTTAACCTTTTTTCTTAATAACTAAAATAAATTTAGAATTAGATTTTTATTAACTTTTAATTTTAATTCCTTTTATTTTATTTCATTAAAAACATAAAAAATACAAAAACATTTTTCTTTTAATAAATTAAATAATTAGTTTTAATTCCATTTCATTGAAAAAGGACAAAATTCAATTTCTTTCTCAAAAGGGTCAAAACCCTTAGGACATTCCCGATTTAATTTTTATTCTCGCGCATTTATTTTATTTTGATTATTATGTAACTGCTTCAAGAATGTAATAGTAATTAGGTTTATCGCTTTCTTTACTTTCCGCACTTTATCAAAACGGGTCTTTATTTTTTGGCGATGTATAGACCCGCGCCTTGTAATAGCGTAGCTTTACATTCCCGCACTTTAATTTTCCGCATTCCTAACTGTTAAAAATGCATGAAAGAATGTATGTAAATAAAATTAATCTGTAGCTCACAAATAACATGTACAAAAACAATTAACTGAAAAACAACACACAAAGCACATGCCACTCTTAGGGTACGCCTCACTGGTTGCCTCGAACGTGGTCATCAAGTATAGGACGTCTTAGAGGTCGCCCTTTGTCTAAAGATCCAGTTGCCTTGAAACGGTTGCCTCGGATAAAAGGATCTAGGATATTAGGGTTACTTCTAAGATGTCCTACCATTGCTTCGGTGACCACATTGTCCCGATAATCGAATTGACCCGAACACCTCCAACGACGGTGCTACCTACCTCTCAATGGTGGGATAGCACTATCTAAAGGATTCTTACACAACCTAATTCCTTAGGGTAGGTAGATCTCATGGGTACTTGCTCTTTTCAAACAAACAAAAAACATCTTTTCACACCTACACTTTCAAAAGTTTTCAAACAAATTTTTCATACACTCTTGAGGACTGATACAAGAGTTACTTAGAAATCTTTCAAACGAAACTTTTTTTCAAAACCCACACACACTTGAAAAGCAAACAAATTTTGAAAACATAAGAGCAAGTACCTAAGATCCCGTGGATAACCACGGATAGAAAGGGTGCTAACACCTTCCCTTTCTATAAATCTACCTCCCGAACCGAGAAACATTCTCAAAGAAGGAATTTTGTTGTGCTTTTGTCCTTTCCATATTGGTGTTTCCAGTGATTTCTGGTAAACAACCGCTAGTCTTCCAAACTATCGAATAATCTTTATTAACGCTATTCAATCTCTCTGGTAACTCACAGGATCGACTAGATTGATCCTAGGACTCCTTGGATATTAAAGTTACTCTCACAATCGAACAATTATTCATGGTTGCTATTGTACAAGTGTTTGGTTTATTTCGATCCCTCTCTCTAAGAGTTCAAAAATGTGGTCAAAATGTATATGAAAACTAGGTTATACGAATGAATGCTAATTGTAATGCTGATTGAAGAGACATATAAAATTGTATGAAAAATGAAGTAAATGGTTTCGATTTGCAAAACATTTAACATAAAAGGTTTCTGGAATGTAGAAGTTTAAAATGTGAAGAAAGCGTTTAATGCAATTTTAAGTAAAAGGATGCGTTTGAAAAAAAACAATACTTGGAAGTAAAGGTATTGAAAGCGTAACAGTTCTCTGAAATATAAAGTGCTCGAAATATAAAGAAAGCAATAAAACGTAAAACTTTGAGGAAAAGACTTTGAAATGAAAAAGACAGTAAATAAAGAAACTTGTAAATGTTATTCGATAAAAAGAAAAGAGGAAAGTACTGGAAATGGTAAAAAGACTTTCATTAAATTAGAAATACATGGTGCTATCATACATACATCTCTCTTGCATTCGTTTCCCTTGCCATGTGGTAGTTTGAATGTTATTGAGTATTTTGTATAACAGATATGACACACCGAAATCCTAATACTAAGACTTCTATTTATACTAATTCGACCCTAACGGTCTCGCTATAGGATCATGCCACGTTTCGAACATGCAAGACAATGCTTCTTTCATCTTCCCACGTGTCCCCAAATGCTCCAACACATAACTTTCAAACTTTGAAAGTCCCGCTTCTATTCGAATTTTAAATGCTTTAGTGTTCTTCCGTTTCGAACGCTCTTCCCAAACCTAGCCTCGCTGTTGTTTCGAGACCCCTTTGGATATTTTCCATGATCACCGTTCGAAACTTCAAGCTTTGACACACTCATTCGAAACACTGCTTCTGCAACTTCGAAATATGGTGTTTAATTCCATTTCGATTAGAACTTTTAACTCTTTTGAATTCTAGATAACATTATCAAAATCTTCAGCCAACAAATTGCCCCTTTAAAATATGTATTTCGATCTCTTTGAGAAATACCTATTTTAAACATGTATACAAGATTTTGATAGGATTTTCGAATCATCATAACATTTAATGCCTTTGACTCCAGTCACATCAATCATAGCACCTTTTGAGTTCCTTAACCGCCCAGAGTCACTTCACAGCGTGGTGCAGTTATAAGTAATGATTGTTTTTAAATCACGCCTATTACCTATATCAACTTCTCGCCACCTCTTCATCACACCAACCCATGATCTCCACGTATCACACTTTTACTCGGTGGATGTTTAATCTTCTCATTATAAAACGCTAATTTACTCTTCCTTTTTCTTTTTACACTCTAAATCTTTCATACTCTGGATTTTTACTCTTCTTCTCTCATAAACAATCTAAGCTCTCAAACAACAAAATGTCTTCCTCCACCTCTTCCCAACTCAAGAAAGTCTCAAAGAAGAAGGGAAAGACTACGGGAGCAACCATGGAGAGTAAAATCGTCACCATTCAAGGCCAATCTGCTCTTGCTCCTCAAATGATTTCCAAAGAAAAAGAAATGATGTACGCATCACAGGTACTCATCCCTACCCATGTTGCTGGTAAGAGGTTAGCCTTAAATGGTCCTCTTACAGTTTTTGAAATACTAAAGGACACCAGGACAATTTTTCCCGTATGTTATAGCTTCAAACCTTTATTCAACAAAATGGATGCCCCTAGGGTAGTAGAATCCCTCAGTTCGAATACCGCAGAAACCCCAACTGTTCCTCCCAAGGACCCATTTGTTTTGGATTATGTAAAAAGCAATTTAAAACCATTTAGATCTTGCCCTACTTCTGATATTGCCTATCAAAATTGGTTCGCGAAAGTAGAAGCCAAAAAATCCCAGCAATGGGAAGAACTAGGCATTTATAACCTCATTAAGCTATCGAAACCTGGATTCACCTATAGCCATCCTTTGCTGTTCGCGTCCCTTTATTTCTGGGATAGTACCTACAACACTTTCCATCTCCCAGGTGGAATGATTACCCCAACTTTCTTTGATATAGCGGCTATTACTGGGCTGTCGCCAGTGGGAGAAACTTATGTTCCTGACAATGAAGAGCACTCCAGCATAATTGACTTCGAAGTCAAGTTAGCCAGCTTTTCCAAATTTATCAGCCATTATCATGCTGAAGGGGATAATGTGTCTGACATAGAGCATATTGCATTCTTAACCCTATGGCTGTCTAAGTACGTTTTCTGCAGTAGATCCCTGCAGGTAGCTAGTAGGTTCATTCCTCTAGCTAGGGATTTACACGAAAATCGCAAAGTGTGCCTAAGTGAATTACTCCTAGTTGACCTCTATGAGAGCCTGAGGTCAGCCGTTTCGAGTCTCAAATCCCACACCTCTAAAAACATTCTATTAGCTGGCCCATTTTGGTTACTCCAATTATGGCTAAACGCCATGTTCGAACCTTCTTTACCAACCGCCAACACCGTAGATGAGCAAGATTCAGAAATAAGTGATAGGATAGTCGAAGGCACTAGGCTTCGAAGACTAACTCCTAATGATGACAAGGATGACTTCAAGGTTCAATTCTCGAAGTACATCATGATCCTCTCCAAAAGGCATAAGTTTGAAGAGAGCATGGCGCCTTTCGCTTCGAGGGCTCATGGACCTTCTTGGTTCACCATGGCTCTCTCAGAAGCCATCAAGAGCAAGGAGATCCAAGATGTATGGAGAGCTTTCTTGCTTCCTAGACTCATCTCTTCGAGGATAACCCCAGCTAAGAACCAAATTCTTCTCTTTGCCTACCAACCAAACTTCGTTTCGAGGCAGTTTGGCTTATGCCAATTGATTCCTGAACCTTTGTTCCAAACTGAGAGCGCCATTACATCTGGTCGAACTTTCAAGGCAAGGGAAGCCAAGATTCAACAAGAACAATATCAAGGCTTTGCCCAATTTGAGCTGATAGCCTTCGAACCTACCCATCTCGCGGCTAAAGGATTTCTGGAGTGGTGGATTAAGTTTTATCAAACTTGCATGTTCGATACACTTACAATTCGTCAGAAACTAATTGATGCCTTCGATGTGCAGGTACCAGCAAAGAAAGGTATGTTTACTCATGCCAAAGAGATAAAAGCTTTTCAAAATTATTTTGAAACTACTTACGACCCCACGCGCTTGGACTCCACTGTGCATCAAGCAGCTGAGACCTTGAAGGAAAAATTTAAACAAAAAGTTTCTAAGCTAAAACTTCCTTCAGGGCTGTCACCTGAGGATAGGTATAGGTTGGCATTCGAAATGCATCCACCTAAATTTCCCAGATTACCTACCTCAGAACTGGCTCTGGCTTGGTTTCCCCCATATCCATGGTGGTTTACTTGCAAAGAGATGTTCAAATATCTTCAAAGGAAACCAAAGCCATCTGAGACTGTGACATGGGCTCGACACTGGCTTCATGATTTCCCAGGACATCTTCGATATGACCTTTCTGCCATGTCAATTAAATCTGATCAAGGCACAGGTGCGAATGCTTGGGAACAATCCCAAATGTCTTTTATTTTCCATATCTTTAACCTTTGCCTTAATTGTTTTGATTTTCAGCTATCAGGATAAAGACTGCTGCCTCGAAATCGAAGGAAGGGAGTGCCTCTCAGACCTCCATTGAAACTACTGAAAAAGCTAATCCACTCGAAACAACTGCTACTGCTGCAACTACAACAACAACAATAACGCCAACAACAAGTGCCCCAATTCCAACGGTAATCACTTAGTTTTTTGATGCTTCGAATTCACTCAAGCTTTTTATATCTAACTTCGTTAAATTTCGTTCAGACCAACAAGCTTCCTCCCACTACTCCTAAGAAACGAAAACCAAGCACTACTGGGGAAGATCCCACTGCTGGAGGAAACTCAAATACTGCTTCGAAGAAGAAGCTAAAGAAAGCTACACCTAAAAGTACTGTTCCGACTAGTGTCTCTGGACTCGACTCCAGGGATGCTGCTCCCTTACCAAAATCCAAAAATCCACCTTCGACCTCCAACCCACAGTTGGAACGCATAGCTAGTAACCTCTCCTCTGAGGGCCCACAGGTAAATCGAACTACTTCTAAAAGCGTTTAACTTCTTATTACCTTGGTGAATATTTTTCTTTAACATTCTGCCACTCTTTGCAGAACATCTTGAATCCCACTTCTACCATTTCGACCTCACCGTCCAGAGCTGCTGCTCCGCTTAACTCCTCTCCTCAAGGAGATTCCAGCAATTTGGTCCAAAACAAAGGTTCTTCCAATGTGGCGGTTTTGGCTGGAACTTCTGAACAGCCAGATGACCAAGGTACCTCCATTCCTCGGAAAGAGGTGAACGAAACGATACTTCAAACGTCTGCAGAGGATTCACAAAGGGTTCTTCAAAAGTCCCCTCTTGAAACTCTTCAAGAGGACCCAAAGGATACCCAGACTGAAGAAGAAAAAGCTGACTCTGGGCAAGGATTCGAAGAATCTGCAGGCGAAGAATCTGAGGAGGAAAACGCCAATGATGGTTCGACTGTCGGGATGGAGTCTAACGCACATAGCGGCGAAAGGGATGGTATCGAAGTGGTAGACTTGGACGAAGATGAAGAAGACCAAGAGCACGAAGCAAATGAAGGGGATGGTGATGCAATCAACGAAACCCTAGAGGTTGAAACAAACGTGGTTCCCCTACGCGTGGAATTCCCCCAATCCTCTCCGTCTGGAATGACTGACGAGGAACTGGCACTTCTGAGGCGCAATGACCCCATTGGGTACATGAAGGCAAAGTTGGCTCAGAGGGATGTTCCAATCGCTAGGGCTGGCACAAGTTCAACCAGCTATCCTCTCCCCACAGATGAAAGAGTTGTTCTTCTTAACAAAATTAGGAGAACTATTCTCAATGTGGATATCTTCGAAGTGCTTAAGCAAGATAGTACTGCTTGCTATACTATGAAGGAGCTGCTCACAAAGGTTAATCTTTCCAATTGCTCTTTGCCAGTTAGTACTCTCTTGTTTGATCTTCAGAATTTGCTGGACAACATAACTGGCTACCTTCTTCAAGACGAATCTGCTGCCAAGAAGGTTCATGAGAAACGCATTGCCATGGATGCCGCCTACGAACAAGCTTCGAAGCTTTCTCGAGAAGCTGAGGATCAGGCTATGCATCTGAAGCAGGCGAAAACTGAATATGAGGTTCGAGCTGAGTCCATTCTTATTTGGGAAAGGCAGATTCTGGAACTTCAGCAGAAAGTTAAGGAGGCTAAGGAACAACAACTAGCCTTCGAAACTAATCCTGCAGGTAACCAATTCGAAGAGCTTCTCAACCGGGGGCTTGCAGAAATGGAGACTGCGGAACAACTTAAAGGAGAAGTGGCAACCTTGGAAGGTGCCAGGCGGTTTGCTCAGCAGAGACTTGAAACATTTCGAAGCACCTTTAATCGATTGAAAAATAATGTTTATTTCTAAATTTTTATATCTCATCTGACCATAACTTTGGCTTTTTACATGTAATATTCGAACAACGCCATTTTGGCATTCTTACCTTGCCATCTTGGCTTTTTATAATTATTTGTTTATGTTGTTATTATTCGAATCTCCCGCAGGCTTGGCTTATATTTCTTTAAATATTTCCCATTAACCTTTAGGACTCGTTTATCATCCAAGAGTTCTTCGACTTCGTATGCATTGTTTGAGAATACTTTTAATATTCGAAAAGGTCCTTCCCAATGAGGTGACCATTTACCTAATGCTTTGTTCTTCTTATCCATAGGCAATATGACTCTTCAAACCAAGTCATTAATAACGAATACTTTTTTCTTTACCCTTTTATTGTATGTTCTGGCCACTCTTTCTTTTTGCCTCATCAGAATTTCCAACGCATGTAATCTAATTTCATCCAACTCAACTAATTCATTCATCATCATTTCCCAATATAATGCAGCTGGGATTTCGTTTTGTTTCTGGATTCGAACTGATTGCAGATGAATTTCTACTGGTAATACTGCATCATGGCCGAATGTAAGTTGGAAAGGCGTAGTGTTGGTGGCCTCCTTAGGAGATGTTCTACAAGCCCACAACACTTGGTCCAGAGTTTTATGCCAATTTCTTGGCTTCTTGCCAATATGCTTCTTGATTAATCCTATTATTACTTTGTTTGCTGCTTCGACTTGTCCGTTTGCTTGAGCATAATATGGCGTTAATGTTAGCAATCTAAACCCCATTTCTTGGGCAAATCCTTGCATCTTTCTACCAGTAAATACAGAGCCTTGGTCTGTAGTTATACTTTCTGGCAATCCAAACCTATAGATAATGTGCTTTTGTATAAATTCGATAATTGCCTCTTGATCAGCAACTACCAAAGGTATGGCTTCGATCCATTTGGTAAAATAATCTACTCCTACCAAGATATATTTCTGACCTTTGGACGAAGCAGGTTTTATCTCCCCTATCAGATCCAATGCCCATCCTCTGAATGGCCATGGTTTGATGATCGAATGCAACTCACTTGCAGGGGCGTGTTGAATTCCTGCATGTTTCTGACATTCCTCACATCCTTTAGCAAAGTCTATGCAATCTTTGAGCATGCTAGGCCAATACAAACCATATCGAAATAGCAACCATTTCATTTTATGGCCTGCTTGGTGTGCCCCACATGCCCCATTATGGACCTCAGACAATGCTAAATATGCCTCACTTTCTCCTAGGCATTTCAATAATACACCTTCTTGGGTCTTTTTGAACAATTCGTTCCCCATGAGGAGATATGACAATGCTCTATATTTTGTTTTTCTATCCACCTTTAAAGTTGGGTCTGCTAGATAACTCTTTAATGGACTTCGCCAGTCTGTATCTGACAAAGTATTTATGGCTAGAATTTCGAAT
This sequence comes from Vicia faba, assembly GCA_948472305.1. NCBI lineage: Eukaryota > Viridiplantae > Streptophyta > Magnoliopsida > Fabales > Fabaceae > Vicia > Vicia faba. The sequence continues at coordinate 1,665,052,714 of OX451736.1, forward strand.
CCTTGTTTCTCAGCATATCCCAATCTCATACTTTCCAGATCCGATGGTGTGAATCTAGTAGCCATAATTCTTCCCCTTATTTCGACCAAATCTTTAAAATTCTTGGTAGATACTCTATAACCTGAAGCCAACTGCGCTAAGTCATTTGCTTCTTGGTTTTCTAACCTTGGTATGTGTTGAATATCCATGTATTCAAACTTTCTTAATAGCCTATTGACTATGACAAAGTATACCATTAAATTTTCCTTTATGCATTTGTATTCTTTTGTGATTTGTTTGACCACCAATTCAGAATCTCCTTTAATTTCGACTCTGGTTGCCCCCAATTCCAACAAAGCTTCAAGTCCAACAATGAGCGCTTCATATTCAGCTTCGTTGTTCGAACAACGAGGACCATCCAATTTATACTTGAATTTTGTTGGAATTCCTTCAGGAGAAATTAGAAGGACTCCAACACCACTTCCATTCCTGTGGGTTGAACCATCAAAGTACAATTTCCATGGTTGCATTTCGATGTAACTCATGCTTGTCTGCTCAACCAACGAATGATCCACAATGAAGTCAGAAATCACTTGACCTTTCATAGCTTTTAAGGGCATAAAAGTCAATGAATATTCGGTTAAGGCCAAAGCCCACTTTCCCACTCTACTATGCATTATTGGCTTTGAAAGCATATGTTTAATGACATCGAAGTGAGACGAAACATAAACATCAACAGGTTTTATATAATACTTGAGTTTCATACAAGAGAAGTATAAACAGAGACATAGCTTTTCTAAATTGCTATATCTGGTCTCTGCATCATTTAGCACTCTACTTAAATAGTATATGGCTCTTTCGACGCCATTGTTATCCTCTTGTGCTAACATACTACCTATGCTAACTTCAGAAGCAGATATGTACAACCTCATGGGCTTCCCCCATGATGGTGGAGACAAAATAGGAGGCTGGGAAAGATATTCTTTTATTTTGTCAAACGCCTCCTGGTGAGCTTCTTTCCATTCGAAGGCCTGACCTTGCTTCAGACGAAGTAACGGAGAGAAAGCTTGGGTCCTTCCACTCAGGTTCGAAATGAATCTTCTGAGGAAGTTAATTTTCCCTAGTAGAGATTGCAACTCCCTTTTTGACGCAGGTGCTTTCGTCTCCATTATGGCTTTGGTTTTGTTCTGGTTGATTTCAATTCCTTTCTTGTGGACCACAAAACCAAGAAAATCTCCAGCCTGCACAAAAAATGCACATTTCAAGGGATTCATTTTTAAGCCATGTTTTCTCATTCGTTCGAATGATTGGCTTAAATGATGCAAATGTGCTTCTGCAGATATAGATTTGATGACTATATCATTAATATACACCTGCATGAAGGTTTCGATGAAGTCATGAAAGATTGAATTCATCGCCCTTTGATAAGTTGCCCCAGCATTTTTTAAACCAAAAGGCATCACCACCCATTCGTAGGTGCCTAAGGCTCCTGGGCAACGAAATGCTGTTTTTGCAACATCTTCTTCAGCAATGAAAATCTGGTTATATCCAGAATATCCATCTAACATGCTCAAGTATTCAAATCCTGCAGCAGAATCTACTAGCATCTCTGCCACGGGCATGGAATATTCATCCTTAGGGGTTGCAGTATTTAAATCCCTAAAATCTATGCAAATTCTTAAAGAACCATTTTTCTTAATAACAGGTACTATGTTTGCTAACCATTCAACGTACCTTGTTGTTCTGATGAATTTGCAGCGCAGCAACCTTTCGATCTCAGTTTTAATTTTTGTGAGAACCGCTGGTGCGAATCTTCTGGGAGTTTGTTTGATGGGCCTCTTGCCATCTTTGATTGGCAGCCTATGTTCGACCAACTCCCTCTTTAAACCAGGCATCTCATCATAATCCCATGCGAAACAATCTTTGTTTTTCCTAAGGACTTCGATCACTTTTTCCTTGAGGCCTGGGCTAAGTTTAGCACTCACGTAAGTTACTCTTTTCGTTTCTTCATCCCCTAAGTTGACTTCTTCGAGCGGGTCCTGTGCCAACATTTTGACACCTGAGTTTATGGGGTCCCTTTCGAAGCCTAAGGGTTCTTTGTCATAGATGGCATCCAACCTTTGATCCATCTCCAATTCTTTGATAGGTGAGCATTTCGCACCCCCCCCCCCCACTGACTTCATTCGTCTTTACAGTTGATTCATTTATTTCAGCCTCTAAGGCCGCTTTCGATTCATTCTCAGCCATATAGGCCGAAATCCTTTCGAAGAAGGTAGACTCAGTCATGATTAAGGCTGTCGAAGTTCCAGCCTGCTGGCCGTTTTTGTGTAGCACCTTCAACTTCCTCTTCTTCACTGATTATTGTTCTATCCCAGTAAAGACCATCATGACGAAGTGTCATGTAGTAGTGGGCGTTTCTAGTTTCATTCATCTCATCGTTTGGGACACATGGAGCAATCTTTGCCAGATTTTTATCATAATCCCTTTTGTCAACTAAATTGACAGTCGACATAAAGTAACTCTGGTCTGCTTCGATGTTTTCCACGATTCCGTCATCTCTCCACAGAACTAGTCGTTGATGCATTGACGAAGGAACTGCCCCCACGCCATGAATCCATTCTCTTCCTAGCAGTAAGTTATAATTGGCCTTGGCTTCGATAACCATAAACATGGTGGGCCTGCAACTTGAGCCTATTGTCAATTCCAACTGGACCACCCCCAGTGTTTTGCCCACTTTTCCCTCATAATTGGATAGAACCATATTATGGGGCTTGATATCTCCTTCGCGGATCTCTAACCTTTTTAGCATGAAATGGGGAATCAGGTTGACTGCAGCACCCCCATCCACTAGAACTTTGTTTACACCATGGACACCTACTTTCGCCCGAATGAAAAGTGGCTTGAGATGATTCTTCATTGCAGGTTCTGGACGTTCGAAGAACGCATTTTGTTCCTCAACAGCCCCATTGTCCATCACGTAGTAGCACACGGGCCTATGTTTCATTAAATCTGTGGTGTCTTCCTCCTCATATTCATTGATTTCGGTTTCCTGCCCAAATTCGCAGGGAAGCACAGACACCACATTACAGTTCAGGTTGAATGAAGACTCCCCCTCCGATTCGAAGTTATCTGTTATCATATCTTCGTCTTCTTCCGGGCCTGGAGTATATTCCTTTGGTTCGTCTCGTTGGTCTTCAGAAAAAAGCCTCATATTGACTGGAGGTTTCTCTTCAGTCTGATTTTTTGGTTTGTTGGTGCTTGATTCACCTTGTATCTTTGTTGAAGTATCCCCTTTGTTTGCCATAGCTTCTCTCTCAGCCTTTCGAATCCTTTGCTGTCTGCGCCACTGGGATCTTGACATGGGGTTCCTTCCTTTATAATTCTCTAATCTCACTTCCTCCCTTTTTTGTGTGTTGAATTGCCTCCTGTATGTCACAGCATGGCGTGCATTTCGTTCAGCACTCCTCCGTTTGTCTTTGCCTTTGTCGTTTCTGACTTGTAGCCATCTATCGGTTGGCACTTCAGCAGGGAGTTTGAAAGTCACTCTTCGAGCAAGTTTGGGGTGAGGGCTATCAGGTCTTCGCTGTTTGTATCTGCTGTCGAAACGCTGGCCCATCTGGGCAGTTTCTTGATGGTTCCAGCAAGGGGCGAAGGGGATCGTTTCGAAGGCCCTGGCCATGCTTTGGTCATACACAGCAGAACATCTTGGGCAAACCAAACACTTAGTTGCCCCTTTGTAGCAGCGAAAAACAAACTCCAACAGACTCTCTCCAGCCTTGGGATAGCACCTAAAGAGTTGGTTATCCTGGCGCCAATTGTTGCCAGTTCGAGCCCTCTGTACCCTTTCGAAATTTGCAGCAATTCTTTGGTTGCAGAGGATGCTGCACCTAGGGCACAATATCATGCCTGGATCTCCTTTGTGGCATGTCATGAGATAGTCTTTGAGAGTAGCATCTCTAGTGTGATTATCCCCCATTCTGTGCTTTTCTTTTTCTAGGTATTTTTCCACTTCCTCCATCTCAGAACGGGGTCCTTCCATATCCACCATATTGATTTCCACATCCCCCTCTTTAGTTTCGTCATCGCCCCATCCTGTGGGCTTTATATCTTCGATCTGGACCTTCGAACTTTCTGGGGCAGAATATTTGACCAGATAGTCGAACTTTCCACTGGGTTCCCCCAGAGTGTCCCATATTTCCTTCTGAAGGGGAACTGGCTGCGTAATTTGGACTTTCTCCAATTCCAGCCTCAAGCCCTCAATGACTTGTGTCAATCCTTCGTTTTGATTCCCTTGGCCTTCAGTAGCCTGGGTTTCTCCTGCAACAGCCACAGGTGCAACAATCGAAGTGTCTGGCGTTTTCTGGATGTCTTCAGTGACTTCCTCGCTGACTTCGACCATCACCCAGTTTTCGACTCCAGTGTCCTTCTCTCCTGTTGGGGCATCACTTTGATCAGTTTCCACCATGTTGACCTCTCCAATGCATGCAGGCTCGGAGTAGTTGGTGTCTGCGACGTCCAAAGGATCTTCGTCCACCTTCATCTTCACCTTATCAGCAAACTTTAGTCTGCCATCTTTGATCGCGTTTTGAATCAAGTCCCTGAAAAGAAAACATTGTGAGGTCTTGTGGCCTAGGAAACTATGATATTTGCAAAATCCCCTTTTCTTCCTCTGATCCAAGGGAGGTATTTTGACATTTGATGGCACAATTAGTTGGCCATCCTTGACAAGCAAGTCAAAAATTTCGTCACACTTAGTGACGTCGAAGGTATAAACCTTCTTTGGAAACTTGTCACTTTTCTCATTTTCAACAATATCTTTCCCTTTCGTGGGAACTAACATTTTGCAAGAGTAAGGTGGGGCCTGTTTTAATTCAGCGAGGTCGATTTCGACCTCTTCGAATTCGAATTCAGGATATTCTTCTACTTCCTCAGTCCCAACATAGGAAACCCTCTCTTTCTTACTATTCTTAAAGACTCTGGCTTTTTCAGCTTTTAGTCTTTCGACCTGTCGAACCCTATCGGCTAATTGAGCCATATCCCTCAAATACTGAGTATCTAATTTCTTTCGAATAGAATAATCCAAACCCCCAGCGGCCATTTCGACTAACTCATGTTCAGGCACTACTGTGTAACACCTGGATTTTAACAGCCTAAATCTATTCAAATAATCATCTATGGGTTCAGTGAACTTTCTCTTAACACTGGCCAATTCCTTCAAACTTATTTTCGTTTGTCCCATGTAAAACTGTTCATGGAATAATCTCTCTAAAAGGGCCCAAGTGTCAATAGATCTAGGAGGCAACGTGGTAAACCAAGTGAAGGCGTTTTTTGTCAAGGAACTTGGGAAGTATTTGATCCTGAGATCTTCATTATTGGCTATGTCTCCCGCTTCGGTTAAATATCTCGCTATGTATTCGACTGTTGACTCATTGGTATCCCCAGCGAACTTTGTAAATTTAGGGACTTTGTATCCCCTTGGTAAATCAGTATGCATTATACAATCCAATATAGGAGAAGCGTAATTTGGCCTCCTCATTCCCGTATTGAGGCCATTCTGGGCCATGATCCTCTCTATCATGGTGGTTAGGTTATTTTCTGCCAAGATGTTATCGTTTCGAATCCTATGAACGACGGCATCGGCATCTTGATTTCGACCAACCAAAACAACTCCCCTAGGTTGTTCTTCTCGAAATTCCGGGGCTTCTGGCCTTTCGATCCTTGCCCCTGGTTCCATAACTTCCCTTTGTGGGCCCTGAATTACTGGGGCTTCTAACCTTGGTGCTCTGGCCCCTAAGTTAGCTTCTTCTCTGGGTAGTCTCTGAATTGGGTCGTTAGCAATTCGTTCTATAATAGGCATGTTTGTTCGAAATCCCGCCTGGTTCTGCCTACGCCTTTCTGTGGGAGCAAAGAAATCTGCTATTCGACTCATATTGTCAGCGTTTTCCCTGTTCGTCACAGTCACATTCTGAACTATTGGGGCAAATATTTCCTGCATGGTTTGCGCTAACACCCCTATCATATTGTGGTTGCTGTCATCCATCAATTGCCTAAAAGCCAACTGGTTATTTGTGGTTAGGATAGGCAACGTGCTATAACCCACTGACCCTTGGTTATTTGTCATAAATTGGTTCGCCCCAGACCCAGATCCTAGTTGTGGGGATGAATTCGAAGTGGAATTGTGTAAACCTGCCATAAAAGATGTTGGCACTCCGTAAGAAGAACTTCTAATTCTATTCCCATCGAAGCCGGGTGGTCTAGTTAATGGTGTGGCTAAATGGGATTGTGTTCCTGGTGGTGGAACGAATCCCCCAGGGTAGCCCATAGTTCCAGTATTTCCTAGGATCGAACTGTTAGTTGATATGCCACTTACTCCAGTGGTGGCTATGTTACTGGTTGAAGATGCAACAGACTGTGCATTCGAAGGGATTACATTAGATGTTCCGCTCGAAATGGACGCGTTAGTGCCTGTTGCATGTGGGTCACCTTGGTTTCCTTGTTGATTGTCCGAATTAGACATTTTGTCCAAACGTTTTCTTCTGGATAAAGGTTGGTTACTGTTGGTTATCTTACCACTTCTCAGGTTCATAAAACAGCAAATTTCTTATGGTTCCTACGTTTTTGGGATGGCTATGTCTCGACAATCCTTAATTCTGATATCCAACTATGGGTCCCACCGGGTGTGCCAATTTGTTTCCAGTGATTTCTGGTAAACAACCGCTAGTCTTCCAAACTATCGAATAATCTTTATTAACGCTATTCAATCTCTCTGGTAACTCACAGGATCGACTAGATTGATCCTAGGACTCCTTGGATATTAAAGTTACTCTCACAATCGAACAATTATTCATGGTTGCTATTGTACAAGTGTTTGGTTTATTTCGATCCCTCTCTCTAAGAGTTCAAAAATGTGGTCAAAATGTATATGAAAACTAGGTTATACGAATGAATGCTAATTGTAATGCTGATTGAAGAGACATATAAAATTGTATGAAAAATGAAGTAAATGGTTTCGATTTGCAAAACATTTAACATAAAAGGTTTCTGGAATGTAGAAGTTTAAAATGTGAAGAAAGCGTTTAATGCAATTTTAAGTAAAAGGATGCGTTTGAAAAAAAACAATACTTGGAAGTAAAGGTATTGAAAGCGTAACAGTTCTCTGAAATATAAAGTGCTCGAAATATAAAGAAAGCAATAAAACGTAAAACTTTGAGGAAAAGACTTTGAAATGAAAAAGACAGTAAATAAAGAAACTTGTAAATGTTATTCGATAAAAAGAAAAGAGGAAAGTACTGGAAATGGTAAAAAGACTTTCATTAAATTAGAAATACATGGTGCTATCATACATACATCTCTCTTGCATTCGTTTCCCTTGCCATGTGGTAGTTTGAATGTTATTGAGTATTTTGTATAACAGATATGACACACCGAAATCCTAATACTAAGACTTCTATTTATACTAATTCGACCCTAACGGTCTCGCTATAGGATCATGCCACGTTTCGAACATGCAAGACAATGCTTCTTTCATCTTCCCATGTGTCCCCAAATGCTCCAACACATAACTTTCAAACTTTGAAAGTCCCGCTTCTATTCGAATTTTAAATGCTTTAGTGTTCTTCCGTTTTGAACGCTCTTCCCAAACCTAGCCTCGCTGTTGTTTCGAGACCCCTTTGGATATTTTCCATGATCACCGTTCGAAACTTCAAGCTTTGACACACTCATTCGAAACACTGCTTCTGCAACTTCGAAATATGGTGTTTAATTCCATTTCGATTAGAACTTTTAACTCTTTTGAATTCTAGATAACATTATCAAAATCTTCAGCCAACAATTGGAGAACATAAAAGACGGTGGCGACTCTTGCTTACCGCGACATTTCGCGAACCAGCTAAAAAAAACAGTCAGTTCTATTTCCACCGATCACAGAACTGGCGACTCTGCTGGGGACTTATAAAAGTGAGGTGTACCTTAGGATTAGATCATACTTATGTTTTCAATTGCTTTGCTTTGATTGCTTTATATTTGTGGGCTTTGCATCGGAGTTTCATAGATCCTAACCCGGATCTGGGGATACCCTTTTAGGTAGCATAAGCTGTGAGGGACCTGTCCGGCGTAGACCGACACGGGTGAAGCAGTGGCTACGTTGGTGTGGCACCTTGGTATGTACCGATATCCCTTGTGTTGCAACGAGGAGAATATGGGTCTTCTGAGGAGTCATTAAGCACCAACCAACCTTAGAACCCTAATGTGACCCAACTTGGCCATAGAACAGTAGCAGTATGCTACACCCATTGAGGCTAAACTCTCGCGATGGTTCTGGCCGCAAGAAAAGATTGCGACGCTGGAGTTATGACCGATTGAGGGTAGTCAGTGATATTGGGATCCTCTAGAACCCGGTTACTTTTGATAGGACAGGTCTTAACCAACAAAACTGAAAGAGGGTAGTACCTGAACTTCATGCTGGCCTAAATTCTAAGGGTTGTCTTGTGTGACTTGTGTGCCTTCAAACTTGAACTACTTGCATGCTTGTTATCTAACACATGAGTTTCTTGTAGGGTTTGTTTACAGTCCTTAACCTAGACTCATAACAGGGTTTACCTACATCACTCCATGCATAGCATAACATCATACCATTGCATGCATCCTGCATAAAGACTAATCCATTTCAAGGATCTCAAGGGCTTGTGATGCAGGTCATGATGAATCAAAGTGTCTAGCAAGGGGCAAAGGGGATTTATTTTCCTCTAGCCAAGGTTGATAACTTGAGTCAGGGGCTATGACCCATTCGATATGGTGAGCCTTGACTCTTGAAGAAGGACTCTCAGCAACATGAAGTTCCTTCAATCAAGCTACCCAAATTCAAATTCTAACAAGTTTCTCTGTTTACCCCACGAGATCCTTGAAAACATTACATACATATATCATACATATCATTGCATTACAGGTACCCTTGGTACAGGTCTCTTACCATCTCCGCTGTTTATTTCAGCAATGGCTTCCCGACAAGACAACCAGGATCTTCACGCTCAAGAGACTCAGTTCGGGAAAATCCTCCTAAACCTATCCAAGGGGCAGGAAGAGATGAGAACACTCCTCATGGGGACTTTGGTCAGGAACAATCCTGAAGACGATAGGGACGAACGGCTGAAACGTCTACAAGCCGAGGTGGATGTAATGAGAACCCAGATGCTGGGGCAAATGGCTCTTATCCAAGACTTGTCTCAAAGACAAGGAGAGCTCAGGGTTCTCGTCAACCAACTGCTTCGGGATAACCAACTGGGGCAAACATCTAAGGTTGAAGAGCAATCCATCATTCAACCACCTGTGGGGCAAGAAGACAAGGGAAAAGCTCCTCAGTTTGCTTCGGGGTCACAAGCCCAGCATCAACCTCACCAGCGTCAACAGGGTAATTGGCGTAAGCAAAATACGTCTGGAAGACATTTCTCAGAGACTGGTGTGCCATCCTCACTAATACTGAAACGCTTGTTAGAGGTCAAGCTGATTGCTTTAAAGGATCCTCCCAAGAAGCTCAACATAACCTCTCTAAAGTACAATCCTGATGAAAGGTGTGCCTACCATTCTGACAGTCCTGGACATGACACTGACAACTGTTGGAGCCTGAGGAACAAGATCCAAGACTTGATCGACGGAAGGGTGCTGGAGTTCATGCCGGGAGGGAAAATGAAAATATTCTGCTGAGAATCTTCCATCTGAAATGACTGGTGCAAACTAAGAAGCTTTTGTTCATTCGAATGTTCAAGTTGTATTTTTCTTTGATTGTTCAAACATTTGTTCATGTCAAACTCTTTTACTTTATCAATGCATCGCATATGTCTGCTTTGAATCAATATATTCGCATTCGCTAAAAAAAATAAAATAAAATAAAATAAATAAAATAAAAAAAAAATAAAAAAAAAAGAAAGAGGTCTTACAAACCCTCGACAAAAAAGGACTGCCTATTCCAAATAAACTGTCAATATCCGAACCATCACTGGAATATCAGAGCAAAGACTCAGACAAGGTCTAACGCACGATCGACTGAGTTTAGGGTCGAAGAACATCACGAAGAGCGGGTGGGTACAAATAAATTTGAGCCTTTATCCTTTGTTTCTTAAACCGTGAACCTGGCCACGTTATAACCCTTAAAAGTCCTAGCTGAAGCATGGGTTAGTTTGAAAGCATATTGTTACAAAGGTATCCTGACTCCTTAAGGCTTGCTGTAAAATACTGAGTTGACATCACAGTTTACAAAAAATTCACTTGTTTTTATGAAAAAACACATTTTCAAAAAAACTTCAAGACAGACATAAGCTTTGCATTTTTGACATAACTTTGTTTGCATATGACCTTTTATTTGAACAGCATAGAAGTTCGCACGACGAATGTCTAATGAACAAAAGCACTCCCAATCAAGGGGCATGGCATGATCATTGTCCATCATCTGGGGCAGTTAAGTCAAGATTCGGAGAATCTCTCAAAAGGCCAACCAGCTTGGGGCAAATCTCCATCTGGATCACCTGGGGCATTCCGACAACGAATCTTTCCTGATCAGACATCTTCTAGTGGTACGGCAATGCAATACTACTGACAGGGGCATCTCCCTACATTCTGAGAGCGTGGACATAGTCGAAAAAATACTACGCAAAATCAAAGACCCGCTAGGTTGACACACCTAGGCAAAAATAAGGGCTTCCCGGCGAACCAAAAGGGTTCGGGCAAAATAAGGGATGAAATGAAAAAAATATGTACACCCGGCAAGTCGAAAACCTGAAAAGGAGGCTTGGGCAAAAAAGGGTATCCCGGTGGACTGAAAACCCGAAAGGGCGGTCCAGGAAAAAGTTAGGGATCAAAAGCGTACGACTATGTCCCGGCATCTTGTCACTTGCTTACCAGAAGAAGACTGGTCAAATCAACAGTTATCAAGATCTCCACAGGTATCTTCTCCCACAGAAACAGGGGCAGTAATGAGTCGTCCAAGCAATCTAATTGCTCTGTCCACAAGATACAAGGTATGGTCAGCTGAAGAAGGTAACCAAGATCTCTAAACTCCCCAGAGAGTGACCCAGCAAGTCAATACACTCTCCCCAAGCAGAGTTATACTATCAGCCTTAAGGAAGTTGGGTATCCTCCAGCAGATCTCAATATTTCCCAGCACAATATACGAACATTCCTAACAAGCATCCCCGGCAGTCTTGATCTAAGATTGTTCCCCGGCGGTATACCAGACATCCAGCGGAGCCACTTCCCCAATATATCTCAAAAATTTCCCCAGGAGAGTCCAATCAAGATTTCCCCAGGAAAGTTTGAATCATCTCCCCAGCAGGAAGCTCATCCCCAGTAGATTCTGAAAGTTTCCCCCCTGCAGAGCACGAACGCGTCCCCGGCTTTATTCAAAGGTTATTTCCCTACCAGGATATAACTGGGTTATCCTCAGCCAAAAGCCACGGAAAGATCGCCCTCGGCAAAGTCTTCTTATCCCCAGCGAAGTCTATTAACACTTCCGACATAACGACGGTATCCTCAGCGAAGTTACCATCAACATCCCAGCAAAGTACCTCTCTCCCCACAGATTATTGTTCCCCATCAAGATCGCTAGGATAATTTTCTCCCCGCAGAGTAATCTCTTCATCAAGTTTATTCCCTAACGGAGTTATCTCCTCCTACCGGTATTCTTGCAACTATCATCCCCAGCGGAAACAACAAAGCACTATTCTCCAACATCAGCCCAAGATGTGACTTCCCGGCACCCGTCAAGGATTTACTTTCCTAGACAAAAACATATATTCATAAACATCGCACTTCCATACATTATAGCATGCACATACGCATCAGGACCTTACAATCTCATTTATGTTGAGAACATCATTGCTCGATCCATATCATGCATTGCATATGACTGACCTTTACCTTTCAGGAAAGATCCAGTTAAGTTCTCAGCTATGTCCAAGACCTCCTCTGGTTCAGTTAAATCGATTCCTAAAGATTTTTCTGATTCTTATCCAGTTGAAGTTATTTCAAGACTTTCGTCTGGTTCAGTTAAATCGACCCTAAGATTTTTCTGATTCTTATCCAGTCAAAGATATTCCAAGATTTTAGTCTGGTTCAGTTAAATCAATTCTAAGATTTTTCTAATTCTTATCCAGTCAAAGTTAATCCAAGACTTTAGTCTGGTTCAGTTAAATCGATTCTAAGATTTTTCTGATTCTTATCCAGTCAAAGTTAATCCAAGACCTCCTCTGGTTCAGTTAAATCGATTCCTAAAGATTTTTCTGATTCTTATCCAGTCAAAGTTAATTCAAAGACCTTGCCTGGTTCAGTTAAATCGACTCCTAAAGATTTTTTCTAATTCTTATCCAGTCAAAGGCCTTCTCTAGTTCAGTCAGATCGACCCTAAGATCTCCCTGATTCTTATCCATTTGAAGATTCCAAGACCTTGCCTGGTTCTGTTAAATCGACTCCTAAAGATTTTTCTGATTCTTATCCAGTCAAAGGCCTTCTCTGGTTCAGTCAGATCGATCCTAAGATCTCCCTGATTCTTATCCAGTTGAAGTTATTTCAAGACCTTCTCTAGTCCAGTTAAATCGACTCCTAAAGATTTTTCTGATGCCGATCCAGTCAAAGGCCTTCTCTGGTCCAGTTAAATCGATTCCTAAAGATTTTCCTAATGAAGATTCAGTAGAAGACGCCCCAGATTCTCTCATCGTTACTGTTGAGGTAGTAATCGCCCCAGATTCTCTCATCATTACTGTTGAGGTAGTAATCGCCCCAGATTCTCTCATCGTTACTATTGAGGTAGTAACCGCCCCAGATTCTCTCATCGTTACTGTTGAGGTAGTAATCGCCCCAGATTCTCTCATCGTTACTGTTGAGGTAGTAATCGCCCCAGATTCTCTCATCGTTATTGTTGAGGTAGTAATCGCCCCAGATTCTCTCACTGTTACTGTTGAGGTAGTAATCACCCCAGATTCTCTCATCGTTACTGTTGAGGTAGTAATCGCCCCAGATTCTCTCATTGTTACTGTTGAGGTAGTAATCGCCCCAGATTCTCTCATCGTTACTGTTGAGGTAGTAATCTCCCCAGATTCTCTCATCGTTACTGTTGAGGTAGTAATCATCCAAGGTTCTCTCACCGTCCCGTTGAGGTAGTAACCATCCCTGAGACAACCCATCAACCTTTTGAAGTTCCAGATTCGATACCTGTATCTAGCCAGGGCATGTCTGTGAGCGACTGAGTGAAGATCAACCCCTGTAACGGGCCAGGTAATTATCTTTCTTTCTCAGGTACGCAAGTTCTCGCTAAGAAATCTCTCACGCGATCGACACCTAGATGGCATCTATAAGCCCATCCTCCCATTACAGTTCCAAATGGCATCTATAAGCCCATTCCCGACAAGGTTCTGTCACATTTCCAGATGGAATCTATAATCCCATCCTCCTATCCACCATCTCTCCAAATGGCATCTTTAAGCCCATTCCTGCCACCACACTGCTGATACTCTGCTATGTGAGTGCAAATTTCTGGGCACTCTAGTGTTCAATCATCTTCCACCTTCGGATCACGAAAGGCACGCTAGCCAATCTACATCCTCAGGTCTAAGAAGATTGAACAGGGGCAACTATTGTACCCCAAAATTTTCCCTCCCATATTCTTCAAGATTTGACAAGCATCACCTCAAATGGTTCAAAGTCTACTTAAGGGCTACACAGTCAACCATCCTCCTAAGCCAGTCAAATTAGGGTTTTGGTTCTTGCAAGGAAGTTGAGGTTTTCAAGGGCTCAATCAAGTCCCATATGCTCATATACATTGTCAAGCACCTACATGTCAAGTTTCAAGACTCACAAGGTCAAGTTGCACAGTCAAAAACCCTAATTGCTCCACAGTCAACTGTGGGGGCAAAATGGTCATTTGGCAGTCAAAAGTCAAAAATTTTGGTCAACATCTTATTTTGAAGCCACAATCATCATTTGGTCAAATCTTGACCATGATTTCACAAGAATGGCTCAAAAATCATCAAGGTGTCAAAAGTTTCTATTTTTGGACAGTTGAAAAGTCAACTGTAACTTGACCAAGGCATAACTTTTTCATGGTTCATCAGAAAAATACCATCCAATGCTCATCTTTAAGGGGAAGACATTTCCTACAACTCATCTTCACATTCCAAGTCCAAGAAATGCTCTCACAAAAAGTTATCAATTTCAACATTATAGGTCATTTTCAAGAGTCAACAAAAAGGCACTTTAAGTCAAAGACCATAACTTGAGATTGGTATATCAAAATTACATGGGTACAAAGGCATTGGTTAGAGGACTTCAAGACCTTTCCAAAATGTCCAAGAACATGTTCATATGATCAAAATTGAGCAAGATATGCATTGGAGAAGTTGGGAAATTTTTGTGAAAAGGCCAAAGTCAATTATCCTTGAAACTTCATTTTTGACAAAAGGGGCCCACTTTTTCCACTTGGTTCAGCTTTTCCATTCCTCCCACGTGTCCCTTGATTTATTTCAAGATTAAAAATTAGTTTTTCCATTTTTATTTAATTTTATTTGATTTAATTCATTTTAAATCTTTAAAATTCAAATAAAAATCAAGAAAATTAATTAGGGGATATCTTTGAGTTTGAATAGCCTTGATACATCATAATTCACATGCCAATTTCGTGCAAGACCTATTTCAAGCATAAAATTCAAATTTGGAGCAAAAATGGCAAGTTTCTTTAATGGTGGTTATGGAGAAATCCAAAACTTCATTGCAAGGGTTAAAGGCTCATAATATTGCTTGATTCTCATTGATAGACATATATGCAAGCCTTCCCACCCTCATAAACGAAAAAAAGTGCACAAACGGCCAGAGCAAAATCCAAAAAGTGTCAAAAAAAGTGTGAGATCAAAAGGAGTGTTGCAAGCATTTTCAGGCCAAAAGGAGAACGTGACTCTCTTCTTTGCCATACCCTGAAGCTAAAGCAACCCTTGCCACGTCCTAAGGTCCATTATCAAGCACTGTAAGTATTCCCAGGTCCCCCAAATAATTGTTTCACTTTTTTCTTAACACGTTCATGTACAGGCAGTCTAAAGCGTACCACCATGCATCCCACATATCCAACGCGCCATGTGTCCTCGGAAACAGATCCAAAGGCTTGGATGGGACAAGCACCATACTCCTGGTCAACCTACACCATAGGCAATCTTCAAAGTCAAACAAAGTTGGCTTCTTGATGGGCCTCAAATTCCAATCAAACACCCCATTCTGGCCCATACCCCCTCCCTTGGTTTATTCTTTTCTCTTCCTTTTTTATATTTTTTAATTTAATTATTAACCTTTTTAATTATTGTTATTATCACCAAAATTAACCAATTAATATTTTTCACAATAAAACTAAAAAAACCAAAAAAATACTTTATTAATTTCATTTAAGTAATTATTTTGTAAATAAATACTAATAAATTGAATTAGTTTTAATTAGGAAACTTTAACCTTTTTTCTTAATAACTAAAATAAATTTAGAATTAGATTTTTATTAACTTTTAATTTTAATTCCTTTTATTTTATTTCATTAAAAACATAAAAAATACAAAAACATTTTTCTTTTAATAAATTAAATAATTAGTTTTAATTCCATTTCATTAAAAAAGGACAAAATTCAATTTCTTTCTCAAAAGGGTCAAAACCCTTAGGACATTCCCGATTTAATTTTTATTCTCGCGCATTTATTTTATTTTGATTATTATGTAACTGCTTCAAGAATGTAATAGTAATTAGGTTTATTGTTTTCTTTACTTTCCGCACTTTATCAAAACGGGTCTTTGTTTTTTGGCGATGTATAGACCCGCGCCTTGTAATAGCGTAGCTTTACATTCCCGCACTTTAATTTTCCGCATTCCTAACTGTTAAAAATGCATGAAAGAATGTATGTAAATAAAATTAATCTGTAGCTCACAAATGACATGTACAAAGACAATTAACTGAAAAACAACACACAAAGCACATGCCACTCTTAGGGTACGCCTCACTGGTTGCCTCGAACGTGGTCATCAAGTATAGGACGTCTTAGAGGTCGCCCTTTGTCTAAAGATCCAGTTGCCTCGAAACGGTTGCCTCGGATAAAAGGATCTAGGACATTAGGGTTACTTCTAAGATGTCCTACCATTGCTTCGGTGACCACATTGTCCCGATAATCGAATTTACCCGAACACCTCCAACGACGGTGCTACCTACCTCTCAATGGTGGGATAGCACTATCTAAAGGATTCTTACACAGCCTAATTCCTTAGGGTAGGTAGATCTCATGGGTACTTGCTCTTTTCAAACAAACAAAAAACATCTTTTCACACCTACACTTTCAAAAGTTTTCAAACAAATTTTTCATACACTCTTGAGGACTGATACAAGAGTTACTTAGAAATCTTTCAAACGGAACTTTTTTTCAAAACCCACACACACTTGAAAAGCAAAAAGTTTTGAAAACATAAGAGCAAGTACCTAAGATCCCGTGGATAACCACGGATAGAAAGGGTGCTAACACCTTCCCTTTATATAAATCTACCTCCCGAACCGAGAAACATTCTCAAAGAAGGAATTTTGCTGTGCTTTTGTCCTTTCCATATTGGAGAACATAAAAGACGGTGGCGACTCTTGCTTACCGCGATATTTCGCGAACCAGCTTAAAAAAACAGTCAGTTCTATTTCCACCGATCACAGGTTTATTTTCAGGTTTTTGCACAAAATATTTATGACATGTTTATTTTTTTAATCACTTATATTTCATCTTTAAAGTTAAACCAAAATTTTATATGATAACTTGTAACATTTTGCAAGTAACATATTATTTAAAATTTACACATTTAATTTAAAGGGTAAAAATATAAGAGAGAATTAAAATTGTTTGAATTTACACACACACACACATATATATATATATATATATATATATATATATATATATATATATATATATATATATATATATATATATATATATATATATATATATATATATATATATATATATATATATATATATATATATATATATATATATATATATATATATATATATATATATATATATATATATATATATATATATATATATTATATGTGATGGACTGACCCAATGATTAGAAGTAGTCTAATTTGTTCTTGCCTTTGGTACGATCCGATGACAGTGGCCATGTACTCTGGTTGACCATGACGCTTGTCATCCGACCAGTTATGTCTGACATGCACGCCTGACCAGATCAACGAATGTCTTTCGTCAGTCCGACACGAGTCGGGCAGACACCCATGAAACGACCAAAACGGTCATATTCCCGTAATCCTCCTCCTCATAACAAAAGACTACTTACGAGCATACATGCCCATTTTGACCTAGTATTGACAATTACTTATTTTTGCGGACCCGCATATCTAGATCTAAAAATAAGATCAATGGCTAAGCATCAGGGGAATATTATATAAACCCTCACACATGTGAGGGCCAGGTATTCACTATTCACACCTTAAACCCTAGTATTCTACTTGTATCTCTTTGCTCTCACATTTACTTGATCGTTAGAGTGCCTTGCAGGTACAACCCCTTTTTTTCTCCTTAACTTTCCAGTCCGTCAAAATCATCCTCCGACCAACTTGCAGGTTCTGATCAACCGGTAAGATCATTATATATATATATATATATATATATATATATATATATATATATATATATATATATATATATATATATATATATATATATATATATATATATATATATATATATATATATATATATATATATATATATATATATATATATATATATATATATATATATATATATATATATATATATATATATATATATATATATATATATATATATATATATATATATATATATATATATATAGGAAAAATGCTCATTTTGGTCCCTTAACTATAGGTCATGGTTCACTTTGGTCCCTTATCTTTTTTTTTTGTCAAAATGGTCCCTTAAGTTTCAAAACACAACCATGTTGGTCCTTATGTTAGTGAAACGTTAGTGAAATTCAAAAAGCAGAGTCCAGGTGGCATTTGTCATGCTTGAAGTGGCTTGTTGGAGGCAAGTGACAGAGAATAAGGACAGAAAATCTCCTACAGCTGAAGATAACATATGCATGTTCTGTTTGCCCAAAACGAACGCCAAAGGAAAGAGGAAGAGGCTTGCGTAGAGGCTTGCGAAGAGGCTTGCGAAGGTAATTCTGTAGGTGATTCCAGGTATGTTAATCTTGTTTTGTCTTCGTTTCTGGATATTTGAAATGGGATTCTAAATATTTGTTATGGGGTTTCTGGGATTTAGGTTTAATGGATGAATTTCTGAAACTCGTAATCCACCATAGTGGTGAGTTCGTTGATCAAGATCTTAGTATCTACGAAGGAGGCCTGGTATCTAAATTGCCAGTAGATGTTGATAGGTGGAGTTACTTTAAGTTAGTTGGTGTATTGAAAGACTTAGGTTATACGGACAATGTAGAGAAAATGTATTACAAAGACCCACAATTTGGGATGAATGAACTAGTTAATGACAAAGGTGCCCTAGAAATTGCAGACATATACAAGGTGCATCATATTGTTCATGTTTATATTCAACACAGTTTATCTCAACTTGAGTATTTTGATGGTCCTGTTGAGGTGCCTGAGAATATTGTAGATGAGATGGAGGATTTTCTTAGCAAGCTGCATGATGACATTGATAGAAAGTTAAAGGAGACTGTTGTTAGTGTGTGAAAAAGCCCTTTGTACCCCCTGGACCAACAACAAGACTCTCAGCAGCCAGGAATGCAACTGGTCCTACCACCAGGCGATCTACTCCAACCAAGAGAAGCACATCAAAGAGGACCATCTAGTTATCATTTTAGGGTTTATGTATTTTGGAACATGTCTATCTAACATGTCATTCTGTACACCTTTTTGGAACATTTCATTCTGTCAAGCTTTTGAAAAATGTCTATGTAACATGTCAGTATTTTGGAACATACTTATGCAACAAATGCCAACTACCTATTTTCAGTTTAACTAATCTATTGTATTCATTTACTAACAAAATGTGCTCAAAATTATGTTGCTACAGTTAACAATATGCCAAACTGAACTGCTTTGATTAATGATATGCCAAACAAAATAATTCTTATTAAACTGATAACATATGTTAAAATTACACATAAGCTTGCACATTAATTTCCCAAACAGATAAAATTACACACAAACTACTACATACTCCTACTTCTAATACAACTTAACAAAAAATACACATAACACTATAAAACACATAATCTTCAATGTTTTTTCCACTTCAACATCTTGTTGACTTGAATTTGAAGTTCTAACACAACATTTCCTAATTCTTCATTTCTAAACCTCAAATTTTTGTACTGATTCTTGGTTTCATCTAAATCTTTTGCTATGCTTTCCAATCTATTACTCAAGACTTGGTTTATGTCTCCTGCCAATTCCTCTGCCAATTCCTCGTGAAATCAATGGAAGAAGCCACATCCTCTTTGCAAGGAGCCCTGCAAATTTCACAAACTGCTCAAACTCTGTTTACATCTTCTAACATACCCAATACCAAAATTAGGGCTTACCTTGTATTGTGACAACCCAAAATTTTCCTTCCATAATTCTTCTCAGTCGCTGACCTACCGTAGAACACGCGTTGTCTCGGCAACGACAAAGTGGTGCGATTTGCGAGCTACTGTATACACCAGACCCAACACTTTCTGATTGACAGAGCTTTGTTGGAGAAGATGAATGCTTCGTATTCATGGAGAAAGGGAAGAAGATGAAGAAAGTACAACAATTTTTAGGAAGGAGAACGTTAACAAAATTTTGTGAAGGAGATGTTAAACCAATGTCAAATACGATGTCTGCATGTAAAGAAGAAGAAGAAGAAAACTGGCAACTCACTTGCCACCTCACGCAAATAAATGGGACGTTGGAGGCTAATTAGCGAAGGACTAAGCGGTTGCGTTTGAAACTTAATGGACTATTTTAGAAGAAAAAAAAAGATAAGGGACCAAAGTGAACCATGACCTATAGTTAAGAGACCAAAATGAATATTTTGTATATATATATATATATATATATATATATATTATATATTATATATATATATATATATATATATATATATATATATATATATATATATATATATATATATATATATATATATATATATATATATATATATATATATATATATATATATATATATATATATATATATATATATATATATATATATATATATATATATATATATATATATATATATATATATATATATTATATATATATATATATATATATATATATATATATATATATATATATATATATATATATATATATATATATATATATATATATATATATATATATATATATGCTTTGGTATCATATATGTTCTACTTTTTTCGTTTTAGTTTTTTTTCCATAGCATTATATAAATAGTATTTATAAATTGTATTATATAAACAGTATATATTATAAACAGTATAGTATAAAATATATTATAGTATAGTATATATAAACTTTCTTATATAAACAGTATATATAAATATAAATTGTAACAATATGTTTTGTTTGGATTTATAAATATTTTTCATTTGTATTAATATTGAAAATAATAATATATTTAAAATATTGTGTCAAACAAAACAAAAATATTTTTTATAAAAATATTGTGTTTAATAAAACAAAAATATTTGTCAAACGAAACAAAATTATTAATTGATGAAATATATTTATTAAATTTAAAATAATAATATATTTATTAAAATTTGTTTATATTTAATTATATAAACAAAAGTAATAATATATTGGAACTGGAGCAAAATTACATTGATATAAAATCATTATAAAATATTTAAATTTCAAGATACAATAACCAGTCCAGTGGTCAGGTGTTGCTTCTATTATGTGCAAGAAGTGGGTTCAACTTGGACCTCCAATATATTTTTGAGTATGCTACATGTTTTCTTTTCTTAATTAAATAAAATTAAATAAAAAATAGAAATTTTCTTTATAAAAAATTTAAAAAAGTCCAAGTGAATTTAAAAAATATTAAAAAGTTAAATAAAATAACATATAGACTGTCACGTCAATAACTATCAAGATTTTTGATTGACCGATCAATAAAGAAATTAAATTAACAAAATTTAAATATTATAAGGAAAAATTCATAAAAATTCTTTTATAAGAAGTAAAGCGAAATTTTTCTACATTTCAGAAATATCATATATTAACCATTTTATTCACATTTTCTTGTTCTCCTTATCAAAACCCTTTCTTTCCTAATAAATTAAATTTTAAATTAGTTAAATTATAGTTTTAGTTTATTGATTTTATCTGATTTATGAAATTAACTCTCTTATTTTAAATTTAAATAATTTTTATCTTTATTTTAAATTCAAATAATTTTAGTTATTTTTTCATATTATTTATTTATTTTTTAATTTATATTTTATTTATTAAATTCAACAATAAATTTATATACGATGATTTATTATATTTTATAAATAATTAATTATTTAAAAAAATAAAAATATTGTTAATTTTTAAATATAAAAGTATGAGAGATGATTGAAACTGCAATTAAACTTTTAATGTGACAAAA